>BGPR01001261.1:120046-133857 GCA_013235015.1 Araneus ventricosus | reverse complement strand
TGCACATTTCACGTCCAGCAGTATATTAACTGTATGAAATTATGCTGATTAAAACATATCATTAAACATTAAGATATTCCCTTAGCTTTCAGCAATGAAAAAGACTTAATAAGAACTTCAGAAGAATAAGAACTTCACTTTCTTTTTCTTCATGCAGAATATGCATTTTGTTTCAATTCTAAAATGACCCTGCAAATTTCACGTCCAGCAACTTGTTAGCTGAATTAAATCATGTTGTTAAAAATCATTAAAATGTAGCAATAATAATCATGCAGTTTACTGAATATATTTCCTAATATACTTACTATCTTAGAGGAATTTGTTTTCAGGTTTGGCAGAGCAAATGATGAAATAAGCAGCGGGAGTTATCTCCCCGTCTTTCTCGTATAATTCTTTTATATATTTTGAGTTTAATAAGATTTTATTCTTTATTTCACAAATGTTTATTTGTAATTTCATTTGACTTGTATTTACAGCTTCTTCATGCACCAAACAGTTTGTAACATACAGAAATTAAATAATGCTCATCTAGCTTAGCAAAAAACAAAATATTTTATGAGTCGGTTTCGGTATAATATTTACTGAAAAAATCTTTAAAAATAACTAACGTTGCATTTACACATCTTAAACATAGACCAATGAATGGGAATTCTTCGATATCCAAAAAAGTATTATGCAAAGAAAACAATTCCCTTAATATACAGTGTTGATCAAGCTTGAATAAAAGATTGCAAATTCTTAATTAACAACAGTTTCAGGATGGCATTATTCTATACTACATTTCTACCCTTTTTTGCACTTAAAATATCTTCGCGTATAAACACACGAAAACGCTTGTAAATCAGCAAGAAGAAATAATTTCCTGCCTTTACTAACTTTCCTATCCAAACATTCTAAATTTTGTATTTAGTAAAGGCCAAAAGAAGGAAAAAAACCAAAGAAAAAAATGACGTATTCCATTTCTTTTTCACGTGCGGCATTTTTAAGATTCACTTTATATGACGGAGAGCAGTTGAAGCTGCTTCAAAACCAAGAAAAACCCTGGAGAAAGAAGATATTGGGCAAACTTGAATTGCCCTAAGCGAAAAATGGGCATGGCTCCGTTATTTACAATAATAATAAGTAAAATTTCAAACTCTGTAAGGCTCCATAACCGAGTCAGAATAGAGCGTTTTTGTTTAAAATAAAAGAATTTTCGTAACTCGATTTTATTTAATACAATCTTAACTAAATGGCGCACGCGGAGTTTTAAAAGAAATATATTTTTCCCCTTATTGCATTTTGGAAGAATTTTTTTTGTGGCATCAGCTTAAGATAGTCGAGAGAAGAAAGGTTGGCGCCAATTCACTAAAACAACGAGTGAGTAAAAGATTTTGTTCAACAGAAACGTAAACTAATGATTGCATCTCAGATTGATTTAATTTACTTTGTATTATCCGCTAAATTCAATCTTGACTGGCACATGGATGTCGAAATCACATTAAACTTGGAGTAGAAAACTGATTTTCTCCTTCCTTCTAAAAATATAGAACAGTTATTAATGAAGACATTAATGCGAGTCTTTCTTATAGGTCTTAAATATATATTATCAGCATAAGATTTTAACATGTTTAGTCGTTTAAACTAAAATTTTTGCGAAAAGATAATTAAATCTAAAGAAATAAGTCGCTGGTAACAAAAATCAAGGGTGATAGCAATGATTCTTCTGCATTCTCAACAGACCCTTAAAGACCGATATCCCTTTTTGTCCCTTAAAATATCTCCACACTGATATACTTGTAAAACGACTAAGGTCTAACTACCTCCCATTTCTTTCCTTCACAAACATAATGCAATGTGCATTCTTCGAAAGAAAAATTATCTACTTCAGTTAAATCTCCGGCCACCCCATCTTCAGAAATAAACACACACATACTGAGTGCAAATTCTTTTAACTCGGCACATTTAAAACTTTCTTATTGCTTACATGTTGAATATAAGAAAAAATAAGTTTGGATTTCAATGAAAGTGAAACACAGACAAAGGAACTAGGCGAGATTTAGTTGCCTTAGGAGAAAAATGGCCAGAGAGGCTTCAATTACAAAAATAAGTAAAATTCGGAATTCAGTAGAGCAACATAATCTTTTAAAGTAATTTTTATTAGAAGAAAGAATTTTCTTAACCTAATTTTGTTTCCTGAGCTCTCAACAGAAGTTTTTAGAACATCGAAAGAAAAATGTAAAAGTTTTCCCATTGTTGTATTCTTAAGAAACTCTGCGGTCCTTTCGCTTGAAGTAGCCATAAATAAAGCTGTCGGGAATTGAATTTTACAAAAAGAGTGTGAAAGATTTTATTTCGCAGACACTTAAACTAATAATCTTGCTCCGAGTTGACTTTATTTATTTTGTAGAATCAGTGAAATTAAATCACGAGTGACAGATTCATCATGAAGGCCCAAATTAAATTGAACTTAAAATGGAGTGGTAAAAGCAAGTACTCGATGCTTTCAAGAGAAGTTTCGGACTCTATTACTTTTGAGAACTTAAACTTGCTTACGCCTTAAGGTATCCGACTGTGTTCGGAGACATTTTTTTGAAAAATAACTTATATATATATATATTTTTAACGTTATTTTTCAACTGCATACGTTTAAAAACTATGAAAATATTGTAAAATTAGGCTTTCAAAATAATATTTTTTTAAAAAAAAACTGAGAAATGTGAAGACAAATGACTAAAATATTTGCCTTACGCTAACAGCCATAGACAAAATCATATTCTAAATATACATAAATCCTTATAGGAGTACATTTTTAAGACAGTTATCCGTGTTACACTCTAAAATCTTTCTTGTACTTCAAAATAGTTTTGAGATATAGCTGAACGTAGTTACTAAACTGGTAATTTTTCATAAAAAAATGCTTTTCGTTTATATTTAAGCACTTAAAAATGATACTTGATTTCAAAATTGACCTTAGTGTTTAGAGGAAAACATCAAGCACATTACGGAAAACAATCTCAGAAAATTTCATATCAATACTTGAATAACTTTTTGAGAAATCATTGTTACGGTCGACAGTTTAACTCAAAAATATCATTTCTCAGAAAACACATTTAAAGTTTTCATCCAACATAAAATAGTGCTTACAGTTCGGTAATAAAACAGCTGTAACTCCATTTGTAATTCACGTAGAGTAAAAAGTGAGACAGTTTTAGAAAGCTGGTTAAACAGGCTGCAAAATTAAGTCATAAAATATTTTTGATAATTTCATCAGGAACGACATTTTAAACCAGCCGGATACCTTAAGGAGTCCTGTGAAGAGAGAGAGAGAGAGAGAGGGAGAGATTTAAAACAGAAGATAGAATTTTTTGGTTATCAATTCTAAAAACACCGACGTAACTACTGCTGACCTTCCTAAATGACTTCAGAAGTTCAAACGCATTCTAAGTACAACATAAAAGGCCTCAAGAGAAAGAAAAAAATTTTAACCCTTCAACCGGCTGGAACGTAGAAAGTCGCTCTCTGATGACTATTCTAAAACCGGCTCCGGCGTAGAAAGTCGTTCTCCGATTATTACTCTTAAACCGGCTCCGGCGTAGAAAGTTGCTCTCTGTTTATTACCCGTAAACCGGCTCCGAAAAATTGCGTTCACCATTTAGCTACAGAGAGGCCGTTTTCAAAGCATTCAGCTGAAATATTTTTGCCGTTCAAAGGGTTAAACATTTAAATTTACTTTTCTCTGTTATTTTGAAGCAGCCAAATTTTATGCCGTGAGACGAATGGAATCTCCATAAAACTCTTATTTTGGCCTTGAGCATAATTGAATCATCCGCCATGGTAGCGAGTAATTCCTTTGATTCATATTCCATGCAAATTTGAAAGATGCATAACGGAAATTAGCAAGTTCGCGGACATCTAGCTTATTTTATTATGTTATTTGCGATATTTGCTTTTATGTTATTTGCAGGGACACCTAACCTGCTTGAATAGCATTTCGTGTACAAATATGTGCGTCGTACGCCGCTTTGCGTTTTAGCTCGTCGCGAACTGGGACGGGATATCACGCTTTGTCCCAGCAAGTAGAGCGCCATAAGCCGCTTTGTCCATGAAAGTATTAAAAAAACAGATAAATGTAAAGAGAGCCAGATTTATACATTTCTATGCCTTAGGCCAAAGCACTTTACTCGGTCAGTCGGTAAAATCAGTTTTCAGCTCATAACTTCTAAGCAATTGTAGCTATCGATAAAGGTTAATTGCAAAAATTGTTCGTTATGATAAGGTAATCATTCGCCTAATTTGAATTTTCTTTCTATTTTCAATTGTAAGGGAATTATGGGGAAATGAGAATTTCATCCCTCCACCATTTCCACCTCCCCTTTAAACTGAATAGCCCATGTACGAACTCAACCGAGATTTCAACTATCCTTACAACATATTTCACGCTGGTTAAAATCAAATCAAAATTACTCCAATTATCTTGTTCATAAGGTAACAAGGGCAAAAGTGTTATGTATATAATTCCATTGGAATTAAAAATTGAGCAAATCTTACGTTAGTAATCAACAGTGCAGGACCAAAAAACAACAAAGTCAATGAGTAGTAAAGGTGGATGAAAATAAGGTGGAAGAAATTTGGGCAAAGCTATCCAATAATATTGTCAAAAATGCCATAATTGGGCCTATAGTGAGCGTTTAAAAGAAGTCTAAGTAAAATGTTGTGATTTTTTATAGTATTTTTGGAATTTCAATAAGAAATATTAAAAATAGTTAAATAAAAATATGTTTGCTCATTTTTTCATTTCTTAGATGATTATTATTTAATCTTCAACTGATATATTTTGCACAGAAAATAATTTTGTTGAAAAAAAAACAGAAAACGGGGACAACCCACTCGCCTAACCGTGTAACAAAATTCCACGCTCCTATTGGGGGGGGGGGGGTTTAAATGTATAGCTACTCAATAATTCTTTAAAAAACAAAAAATAATTACAAATGGTGAAGTGATTATAGCTGTACCAAAGAACGAAAGAAATAGAAACACTAATATGTTAAAATCGGACCTGAAAATGCTTTTCTCTTTTTATTTATCGCTTTTACATTCTATGGATAATCGACAAAGCCCTTCTTTTCATACTTTGTTCAAAAGACCTTTTTTACTTTCTTCTTTGTGGGTAAATGTTTTTCTTTCCAATATATTCCGGGGTTAGGTTCAGGCCTTAGAGGAAAATTCATATTAAATTCAAACCTTAAAGTCTTTTTCCTCTACAGAAAAACCTATTCTGAATTTGAATCTGCATGCATGAATGGCCTCTGATGACGTCATCCACCGGATTCTCACTGCTCATCGTTGTTTGTTGATATTTTTGTATTTTTTATCTCTTTCACAATCAAAACTTCCCTTAATTCGTATTTATATCTTTGTTAATCTACAAAGATGCTTATAACTCAGCAGAAAAGAAGCAAAAAAATCTTGCTTTCGTATGTAAGTGTTGTATGTCCAAAATTCTTCGGAAAAACAAGGAAAAACTTCTCATTCAAACAGAACTTTAAAAAATAGAACGTGCAATGCGATTATCTTAAGTGTTGCATTTTTTTTAAATCTCAAGTGTGTATTTACGTTTTTAAACTTTTAAACTCCTGGTGTGATTTTTATTAGATCGGTGTTTGCGTGTTTTGACTTTTTGACCCTTACTTTTTAGAAATGAAATGAATGAAATTAAAAAAAAAATAATACGGCTTTTGGTGTCCTAGTGTGTCTTAAAGTTTTGTGATTATGTGTTTCCGTTTTCAATTATATATACGTTTGCATAAGTTTTATGATTTTATGTATTCTCTGTGGTCTACTTTTTGCTTTCTAAGGCATATTTTTTTTTATTTACTCATTGTGACTTTTGTTCTTTGTGTGTTTGTCAGCACTCTGTAAATGGATTTTTCTCTGTAGTGTGCTTTTCTTTAAAATTAATAAATAAGTTACCTTTCTCTTTATTAAAGATAATAAAAATGTTTCGAGACATTAGCCTCAGAGGCTTTAAAATAAAGTTGGCTTGAATTCAGTGAAACAACAAGTGGTTAGGAAACTTTTTATAACAGGCGTGCAAACCAATAATTATATTTCGAGTTCACGTTCCTGATTCTGTAGCACCCTTGGAACGAAATCTTAAGTGGAACATGGAACACCAAATTGGCGAAAACTTTGAATGAAGTTGCTTATTTCATTCAATAGAAATTTCAGACTGAATTATTCTGGGATATTTTTTATAAATTACTAGAGTCTTGAGGTTCAGAACTGAAAGAAACGGAAACCGTCATCCTATAATGAATCTGCTTTAAGATGACTCATTTCAAGAGAATGAATAAAATTTCATCTACGTACATTCGAAGATCTGTATATTTTTAAAATTAATCAAAATAAATATGCTGTTAATTTTCTTAAGTTTATAATTGAATATCTCAACATATTTGAAGAGATAATATTTAATGAAATTGAAAAATGCTAATTTTAATTATTGATTTTGAACTGTCAGTTATAAATGCTAACATCCAAATAATTATTTTGAAATGATTTCCATTCAGAGTGTTCTGTATAATTTTTTTATCGTCCATTGCTTCTGTAAGTAAAATTCCAGAAAGTTATGTCAGGCTTACAGAAACAAGTCATTTTTATAACTGAGCATGGTGTCAGAAACACAAAGGGAGGCGCAACAGGGGCTCTTTGTGGATGAATTAAGTAAAAGTAAGTGACACGCAAGGCAAAATGCTCCTCTCGGATTGAATGGAATGCATATTTAGAACAGCACAGTAACCCAGTTGCATGAACACCATTATTACAAACTTTACGCCGCATGACAGTTGCGGCGGTGATGGTAAGTGGGACACTTCAACATAAACATTATCTGTTCGATTACCTGAGTAAGTGTTCATAGGTCTTGTCGCCTGAAGCAATACTCGCTTCTCCTGTAGTAATTCTGATTATACCTGTGAGTGCATTGTTAAATTTAGTCTAATGAAGTGTTTTAAATTGTTTTCTATACAGTTTCCTCTTCTTCATCGAAGTATTGACTTCTGTGCAAACTATTTGAATCATGTCTCTGCCCTGTTCCTCTGTTGGGAGACGCGGCTTTGCCATGTAGCGCGTAATGAATCTTCGATCTATAAAGCCTTAGTTCAGTTTAGTTATATTTACGTCCGTTTTGAAGCAGTATAAGAGCTATTTTGGGAAAAGGTCTCTTAATTTTCAACGGCTGTCAGGTGAAGTAGACGACACTTGAGCTGGTATCCCCTCTCTAAATTTCCGCACCGCATTAGAGGGAGGACATCTGGCTCTGGCGGATTTAACGTGCACCAGACCCGCTTACACGGCGGTTTTTCGGTGGAATGGGTTTCGAACCTGGAACTCTCTGACCGCAGTCTCACTATAAAACATTACAGAGTCTCGTTTCTATAAATTGTTCATCTCATGCAGGAAGAGTTACAAGTGTAAATATGGTTTGTTCCGTACGCAGAGCTTTGAAACTGCGTGGAGCAAATGGAGCACAATTCTCTTTCTCTGTTTAAGATTTCTTATTTGAATGTTAAAATTGTACTCTTGTTCATTCAACTTAAGAATTTCGAAAATTAATAGACGGCGATTGTTTGGTGGCAAGGTTTCGAATTTGGAAATGTAAGTTTCCGGGTTCGCAAACCGATGTCACCAAAGATCAGCCGTGCGCGTGGACCTTATGCACGCTAAATTTGACCTGGAAGGTCAAACCTTATCCCACCGCTGTGTCTCAGAAGTTTCGAGACAGAGTGTACCTGCTCAACCTAGAGATCCCTCATCATCAATTCATGGTTTAAAATCACGTGGTCCATCCCAAAAGAGCCCTGAAGCAGTCGTTTCAAAACCGGGAATTAATATAAATAAACTATACTAATTCGAAAATGCACAAGTTGCATTCGTTCCTCCTTAAAGAATCTTTTCGAAGACTTTTCAACAACTGTGAAATATCTTCGAGGGAAAATCTTGATAATTCGATATAAGCTTCTTCTTTCAAATCAAATGATAATGTTGAATGTCTGGAGTGGATCACTGAGCAGCTTCTATCTGGCACTATCTTTTGCTTAAACAATTCAGAATAAACTTCCTTTGAAGTAGAGATTAAGAAAATCAAATGCTCTTCTATTTGAGTAGGATACCTTATCACATTAAAGTAAAAGAAATACTTTTTGAATGGTGTTACAGTGTTAAAAGAATTTCTGATCGGAATAATGTAAAACGTCTTTGTCTAAAGCCATTCATCACAAAATTCTCTGCACAGAATAAATGCTTTTCGAACTGCATTTTGTAACGTGTTTCGAAATTTGTTCTTTTCTTTTTTTCGTTCCACAGTAAAGCTTGTTTAGAGTGTAAAACTTCTAGGAAAGAAAAAAATGTACGTTTTCCGTGCAGAAGAGAGGAGCTCTGTAAATGTTCTTAGGTTTTTGTTAAATTTTAAAGTTTTTTACCAATACCGTATTCGCAGAGTTAATGTTAGAACTAGTATCCTTCCTAACTTTGGAATTTACGATAGAGTGTTTATAAAGCTGGGATACTTGCAGCAGTGTCATATAGTCCGTCTCTTTCTGCTGAAATTACCTTAAATCTTAAAAACGAATACTTTTTAATAATAAATAATTTTTTATGTGTATGCGCACATATATTACGTAGGTAAAGTTTTACATAATGTTCTTTATTTTTGATAATTTCATTTTCTTACATTCCTCAAAACGCTTAGAAAATATGCTCTTTATACTCACTTTCCAGTTATTAGTTACAAGTTTCTATTCCTTCCAAAATCAATTAAACAAAACTGGTTCTCATTCCATAATTTATTCAGTGGACTTTATATCGGCGATAATAACACAGGTCTGCAATGAAAAAATTGTCGGTAAAGCAAGTGGTGTTTTCTGTAGTTTTTTGGATGCTGATTACTGGAAAAATATTGAAAAAATTCCATCACGTACAGTTTCATCACAAATCGCAATCTATTTTTTACGAATTTAATATATTTCGGACCAAAGGAGTATTATTTATATGAGTTTGATAAACATATTTATGGACTTAAAATAGTAAATTGGTGGATTAAACTAACAAACAAGAAAGAAGAGACTATTTCAATCCAGAATATTCCTCTGAATCGTTAAATTGCCTATTAAACACAATATTAAAGACAGAGGAAACCAGTTGAAACCGGATACCTCTCCTGCTTGCCAAAAAAAGTGTAACACATAAAATTAGGTCTTATGAAACAATTTTTCAAAGCTTTACCAAAAGAAGGTGAATGCTTTGTGACCAGTTCCCGGGTTTATCCGAAGCAAAACTGAAGTAAGGTGTGTTTGTAGGACCAGACATCAGGAAAATAATGAAACATGAAAATTTTGAGACTAAAATCGAAACAAACGAAAGAAAAGCCTGGAAATCTTTCAAACTAGTTATTACTAGCTTTCTTGGAAACAAAAAGGACCCAAACTACAAATCTATTGTAGAACAGTGGATAAAAAATTTCGAGATTTCAGGCTGTAGTATGAGCTTAAAAGTTCATTTTCTCGATTCTCACTTGGATTATTTTCCTGAATATTTTGTTGAAGTTAGTGATATCAAGGAAAATGGAATCTCAGTATGATAGCCGACTACTCCTGGATGCTACAAAGAGACAATCCCTGCAAAGTTCACAAGAGGAAAAGTGACAAAAGAACTTCTGAGGTAAAGGAGAAACGTCACTATAAAGACTTGTCACTTTCTACCTGTACTTAACAATTACTTGAACTAGGATATAAATGTAATTTATATGGATTTATGAATTAATGAAATTTAAATGAAATGTCAAAATTTCGCGATTTTAACTGTTTCCTTAAAAATATGCAATCACTTTGTACAAAATACTTACGTGATAGAAATAAATGGATTTCATTTTTAGAATCAGCACTAAAAATAAAATAAAAATCAGTCATCAAAATTAAAACAATTTTCAAAAAGTATTTTTTGCAGGTGATATATGATTACATCATGATAAGAAGAAAACTTATTTAATGTGAGGTCATTTTCAGAGCATTATTTTTATTTGTTTCTATTCTTTTACATTCAAATCATGGAAGAATATTCACCCTTCTCGAACATCTTAAGTGCGTTGTGGAACGAAATATGATGTAATTTAAATGTTTGTGAATAATAGATGTAGCCTCTTTTATAGAATAAAATAAAGTTTCATATTTTGATATATGTAATTCAAATTCCATTCCCTTCCAGAATGTCTCGGTCGGCGTTTCTGTCCTGACCCTCACCTTCATCTCGGTGGATCGCTGGTACGCCATCTGCCACCCCCTTAGCTTCAAAAGCACCGCCTCTCGCGCCAAGACCTCCATCCTGCTCATCTGGCTCATCTCCGGTCTCATCGGTCTCCCCGAGGCCATCGTCCTGGACACCATGAGGACCCTGCCCGTGGACACCACCTACCTCACTGACTGCACCCACACCTGGGGTGAGACGAGTACCAGGGTGTACCAGCTCTTCCTCATCCTGATACTGTACGTGGCGCCCTTCACCCTCATGGCATTCACCTACTATCAGATAACCAGAGTTTTGTGGAACAAGAACATACCCGGAGCGTCAGAGACAAACCATCACTTGTCCAGAAAGTGTAAGTACCAGATGATAATCGGAAGTCACTAAAGGATTAGATTGGTAGTACCTTATCCTGGGGTTACTTGGGCACAAAAAGAGACTTTTTTAAATATATATATTTCAGTCTAATCGTGAAATCAGCTATTTCCGAGAATAACTAGGTATTTCATGAATTACCTGCTTATTTTGAATTAGTTATTTCATAGAATAACTAGATATTTCATGAATTACCTGCTTATTTTGAATCAGTTATTTCATAGAATAACTAGATATTTCATGAATTGCCTAGTTATTTTCAATCAGTTATTTCATAGAATAACTAGGTATTTCATGAATTACCTACTTATTTTCAATCAGTTATTTCATATAATAACTAGGTATTTCATGAATTACCTACTTATTTTCAATCAGTTATTTCATATAATAACAAGGTATTTCATGAATTACCTAGTTATTTTATGAAATAACTGAATTCTAGGCTTTAACAGTACATATATATTTCTTACCACACCATAGACATAAAAGCATTAAATGCGCTGATAATCTAATTTCTACTTCTTTTGTGATATTTTCCAAAGCTTTTTGTTCTCTATTAAGTCAATTTTTGAATTTCATTTGCAAATGATAAAATCTGGGTTCAAGTTTAGTTTGGCCTTACTTACAACCAAGCTGCATTTTCTGCGCTGTAGGCAAGTGAAATATGCTGTCTGATGAAATAGGATCTAGGATCTGAAAATGGAACATTTAGACGAGTTTCAGTTATAGCAATTTTTATGTTTTCTCACTTGGAATTTGAAAACACATAATGAATTTTAATACAAAAAATGCAATATCTTAGGGCTCATTCATATTTTTCTAACAATAATCATTACTTTAATGCCTAGAATAAAGTAAGTAACCTCACAGGGTGCATGTGACCTCACAAGTTGAAAGCAACGTCAAGTTACTGCATGTCAGAACGGGAAAAGTGTTAATCATATACAAAATTTAATAGATTTCTGTGAAAAGCAGAGAGAAGATTTAAAAGTCTCAGTACTCACAATTTTGATTTGGTTTGGAATTTCGATACTACTCTAATTTTTCTCAGTAATACTACAGATGAAAATCAATAAAGTTATATTAAATAAATATCCTGATGGAAAGCTAAAGACAGATCTTGAATAAATCTAGAATGATAGGCGTTAATTGTAGGCGTAAATTGATTGATCACATATTTAACCATCTCACTGTCGATGTTTTAAAACGTAATTTAAATGCAACGTTCGCAAACATGTTGAAATACGGTTGAACGAAGCGAATTGTTATTTACACTTAAGCCTTTATTTGTACAGTCCGCAACTTTATAGATGGAACAGTCGCTGTAACTCGGGAAGTTATTATCGGATGTTCACATAACTGGTATCGATGGAAATGTCTCGATGAGAATATTCCGAATAAATCCGTCCAAATGAGTTTTGTGAAGATCCGATAGTAACTCCCCGAGTTATAGTCGACTGTCAGATCTACAAACTTGCGGACGTACAATATGGTACGACGATGTAATAGAACTAAGTAAACACAATAACTAGTGAAAATCGCTGGATAAACTGTCAAAGGATTATTAAGTCCTATTAAGAAGGAACGTAATCGAAAAAAAATCCATGAAATTACAAAAATTACTTTTTAACTGCGAGGATATTAAGTACAATATAGATGACAGTTGTTTGATATAAACATTTCTGTCAAAATACACGAATGCTATCAAATAAATTAATCCGATCTTGAGAGCAGTTTGATTGAGCAAAGAGACACAACATTAGCTTTATATGTTCTGCCAATTTGAGTTATCACTAATGTTAGAAATAGCAGAGCTAGTAGAATACGCTGAATCAAAACAGAGTCCATTTTCAATTTATAAATAACAGCAATTGATGTCAGATCTATCTTCTTGAGAGATATTAAAAAGAACTTTTAAAAACATTGCGTAGTACGGATCCATTACGCACCTCCATAGTCAAAGAGAGGTGGGTTGCACATACCTTGACACTCACATGCACAGATGTTAAATGTATGACGTGTCTTGACGTCATAATGCAACAAAATTGCTACCGTACGGCACAAGAATATATAGATTAGATTACCCCGCCCTGGCCTAGGCCGTGCAGGAAAAATGTGATACATCTTATTTTACAATATTTTTCTCTTTGTTTTTCAGAGATGGGAAACATCAGTTTCACTGAACGACGACAATAAGTCTAATACTTTAATTAGCAGTTCGTGAAGAAGTCCTCGCAATGAGATACGAATCTCGGCATTATTTATCGAGTCTTTTAAACTCATTAATTGCCATCCACTAGGCCAGTTTTTTTCTGTATTATGTCCAAATTTCACTCTCTTTAATAATACTCTTAGAATACAAGGGAAAAATAACCTTGACTTGGATTAGAGAACACATGGGGAATTTTGGGAATGAACGTGCAGATC
Organism: Araneus ventricosus; assembly: GCA_013235015.1. Lineage (NCBI taxonomy): Eukaryota > Metazoa > Arthropoda > Arachnida > Araneae > Araneidae > Araneus > Araneus ventricosus. Next base: position 120,777 of record BGPR01001261.1, on the reverse strand, counting down.
AATTAGCCAAGGAGGCAACATTGATTTCAGATGAAACAATTAGTTTTGTTCCCTCGAGAAACCAGATAAGAAATAAAATTATGAAGGACCTGTGGCAAAATCGTTGGAATGATTCAAAAAATGCGCGTTGGACCAAAAACCGAATAGATAAAGTTAACGTTGATAGACTATATGGCGATTTCTACATAAATAAAATTTTGACAGCACATGAAGTTTTTAGAGAACATCAGGCTAGATTCTTCAGAAAAACATCGTTATGTTCATGCGGCCAAGGAACGGGATCTGTTCTTCACGGCACAAGAATAATCACAAACAATAAATTCTACCTTACGGCACGATCGATAATATCCAACAACTAAGTATTGTTGTTTTGATATTTCCTGAATCTTTACAAATTGTAATTTCGACATCTAAACAGTAGCTTTCTCAGATTCATCAATCGTATAGCTTTGGACACAGAAAAATTTGCACAAAACCATAATACTCTTACGAGAATCGTCCTGTGGGTGTACGGTGAAAGCAGTCAAATAAGGAGGATAATGGAAAATTATGCTTTACTCCAAGAATATTCTACGGTGAAGGCATTCCAATAAAGTGCATAATGGAAACAGACGCTTTATTCCAAGAATATTCTACGGTGAAAGCATTCCAATAAGGAGGATAACGAAAAACGATGCTTTATTTCAAGAATATTCTACGGTGAACGCAGCCCAATAAAGTGTATAATGGAA
>BGPR01001261.1:58753-120036 GCA_013235015.1 Araneus ventricosus | reverse complement strand
ATTCCAAGAATATTCTACGGTGAAGGCAGTCCAATAAAGTGCATAATAGAAAAAGACGCTTTATTCTAAGAATATTCTACGGTGAAGGCAGTCCAATGAGGAGGATAATTGAAAACGACGCTTTATTCCAAGAGTATTCTAGAAAACACGAAGCACGGGAAACAAGAAAAACAGCACTTATACAAATTAACATCAGAAATAGACAGCAATCACAAATAATAAAAATAACAGCGCTTTCAGTAGCGCTCAGCTAACTAGCTCGCACTGCAGACAAAACTCCAAAAAGCCTCCCTCGTTTGCAGCTCGTTGTTTATAGCCTTTCCAACAGAGCGTGACGTCACACGCCAAATTCCAGTAAAATCTTCATAAGTCCATTCCTAATAGAGATAGAGCAGGAATTCATGTATTTTCTGTAACCTTCATTTTGTCGCCAAGGTTATGGGGTCATTGGCTCTCATCCGATAGGAATCCCTGTAAATCTCTCCTCCCAACCATAAGACTAACAAGGCAGGGAAGTGAAATTAAATTTTTGTAACAATACTTGTTTCAACACTCATTTAATATTTTTTTCCTTCACAGGTGGCAACAAAATTGCGGGGCGCGCGGGTGCCGTACGGACCACTTCAACAAACTGCGAAGGACAAATACGGTCACGCCGTAAGGCCTCCAAGATGCTCATGGCTGTGGTTGTTATGTTCAGCCTTTGTTACCTTCCTGTACACTTAATCAATGTTTTAAGGTACTTCAAACAATAATAATGGAAATGTATAAACATTTAGAATAGTTTATTTAATCATATCTGATACCTATGAGTTAAATATGCCACCGAATGAAAGCCACGAAACGGAAAGGTTTCCTTTTTCAAAGTGTTTTCACTATGGAAGTTTTTCAGATTAAATTTTTGTCAGAGTAGAATTATTTTAAAATCTGGGTCACGAATATGCATAGAATTATCCTGCAATATTTGAATATTATTTTTCTTTTGTGATCATAATTCAGTAATAATTGATGCAATTCAATGCGGTTGAATTCTTGTCATCGTGTATTATCTACATCAATATCCTCTGTCTTAAGATCCTTAGCTCGCTTTGGATTTAAGCGAGCATTCATTTGTAAGTAGGGGAAAGTCGAGTAAGATGACGAACTGAGACAACAATTTAATTCAACTTCGTATATAATCAAACAACTATTTAAAACTATTTAGATCACATCTTGATCGTAACAAATCGCACATAACAGAAAACCAATGTAATGGAACAATGTCTTCTGGTACCTCGTCTTACACCGGAGAAAATGGACGAAACCTGAAAGGTTGCGAGAAGCTTCCACTTGCTGCTTTTAATAGCATTGAATGCAACTTTCCAGGCACTGATCCCACCAACCTAAGTTGTGATCAGAAATACTTATTAGACATTTGCGCAGCCATTACATCAAATCCACATGTAAAAAATGTTATTTTAAAATATCATTAAGATTTTTCGTGGTTTCGTATCTTATATGAGATGCAAAGGTGGAAGAAGCATTAACAGAGTGCATAATAAAGACATTCGGGTTCAATTTAGGAAACCAGTGGTCCAACATAGGAAACTAGTTTCTTTAATTGGACCAGAGTCACAACTTTTAAGCTAGTTTTTCTTACTTTAAAGTATATTTCATAAAAAAATTAATTACTTTGTTTTGAAGACAAATCTACACAAAGATTCAACTACTTGTTTTTCGTTAAAATTAATTCTTTATCACTGTAGATTATTACATATGCAGGTAGTCCAAATTCGCAACCTTCTCCTAACTGCAGCAAAGCTTCAATTAACCGTCTCTGTCCTGACCATTGCTGTGAGGAGGACCGAGTAGACGGATAACAGAAATCTCTTGATACATATGTACAGTAAGGCGATTTCACTGCTGGATTGGGACGAAAAGGAAAATAAAATTCTTTAAAAGGGAATATTGCATATATTTTGTATTTGATTTTACAAAAGGACCAATAAAAACTTCAATATAAGTGTAGTAATGTGCAGATATGATGCATTAAATGTTTTTAGACTAACAAAACCTGACGGTTATTCGAAATTTTACTGTATATTGTATACAATCTCTATTGTAACAATTTCCCTTTTAATATTCACGGCGTTGAAGATCTTTTTCTTGAAATTAGTCTTGAATATATATATATATAATAATGGGCTGCTGTTATATTTTCTAATAATTTCTTTTTATTTTACTTGTTCCTTTTATTTATTGAGGCATTGATAGAAACTGAAGGCTTTTTTAATAATTTAATCTAAATGATTGAGTTTCCTCCGCTTCCTGTTATTCTTTTCGAATAATAGATGGTGTCAGAGTGTTGGTTGTTTACATTAGGAATAGGGATTAATAGTTTTTCTTAGAATTAATCGGGGGGGAGTTTCTTTAGTATGTGATTAAAGTGGAGACATTTTGAGACATTTGAAACAAAGAAAAACTTACCCTAGCCTTGAGAGACATTTTTTCTCTCCAAGGCTAGGGCAAGTTTGATTATTTTCTTCTTTTACTGATATTTGTATGAAGGCATTTCCTGCCCGATGGCTAATAATTTTTAAAATCAATCTTGTTAGCGGTATTATGTTTGTTTGTTCTTAAAAAATTCTTTTGTCAGTTTCTTCTCTTGTTCGTCTTTGATTGAAAAATTTCGAGCTATCAGAAGTTTTTTTCAGACGAAAGTCAAGCTTCTTACAGAAACATTTTCGAAATAATTTGAATCCATATTGAATATAGTCTCTAGCCCTTGAAAAACTGGACTGGAATGGATTCCTTGTTTGTTTAATTATATTCTCTCGGGGTATATTTCTTGGTTTTTTTACTTTCTTTGAATAATTCTGTATACTAGTGCTCATTTGTCGTAGTAAGTTATAAAAGTAGTTACTTTTCTAACTCTGCAGGTATACAGTAGGATTGCCACAAACTCCAGCCACAACTGTTGCATCTCTCATTTCTCATTGGTTGTGCTACGCTAACAGTGCTGTCAACCCCGTCATTTACAATATCATGAATGGTATGTATTATTTACAAACTCTGAAATAGTTTACGCTTCTTTTTATGCACAAATAATGGGATGATTTTAGATTGCACATTCTAATATTTTACCAATAGCAAGGGAACCAGTAAATCAAAAACTATTATCTATAATATAAAGCAGAAAATACATGTATCCGTCCGTCTGTCGGTCACAAGAACTCCTAAACGGTCAAACGTAGCGACATGAAATTTGCACACGACATTCTAGAGAACATTTCTAGGTCAACGGTGTTATTTTCAACTTTCAGAGTTAATTAGTTCTTAAGATATTTAATTAACTAACGAAAATTAGCCGCTGTTAAGCCTAATGCTCAAACGTTTTTTGCCAATAACTTCTGAAATAGTTATTACACAACAATTATTTTTGTGCCATTTTAAAGAGCAGAAAATTATCTCTTTAGTGATATTAATTCCATTGCGATGAAGTGTTTTCTCTGATCTTTATTGAGGTTTAAAAATATATTTTTAACGCAATTTCTAACAATGCTTTTTATTCTTATAGAAATAAATTCAAGCCAAATTACTGTTTCGCGCGCGGGCTTTTGCCAGTGTTAAAGTTAATATAATAAAATATTGTTTTCTTTGAGCATAAACAACAAAGAAGACTTTTTACTTCCGGTTTACGGTTGTCGTAGCATTGGCAGCTTTTAATACGGTTACACAGTGATCCAATGACGTTAGTGAATTGTTCTCTCGATGTTTTGTTTAATTTTCACAAATTTTTAACTGATCCTAATGAGTGTGTGCTATGTCTTCAAGACTTTTTAGTCCGGTTCCTATCGTAGGAAGACGAAAAAGGAATGGGGAAAAAGTTGTTCTAACGGTCTATCTGTCGCAAGAACTCCTCCTAAACGGAGAATAGACTTGACATGAAATTTCCAGGTGCCATTATGGAATCCGTTCTTAGATTAATTCTACTTTTTCGAACTTTAAAAAGTTTCTTCCTAGGATTTTAAATTAAATAGCGAAAACTAAGCCAAGTTTCGGCGTTTTATCTCAGTGTTTCGTCAATAATTTCAGAAAAAATATATTGCACGTAGATTATTTACATACCATCTTAAAGAGCAGAAAATTATCTTTTCAATGATTTCAAATTAAATTTTATTCGTTCTTTTTCTTAATTTAATAAACATTTCAAATTTATTTCATACACAATTTGTAACAATGCTTTCTGTTATTGTAATAAAATTCAAACCATTTATCGTTTTATCAAATCCTTCATTCTGGTATTTTTACCATTGTGAAAGTTATGTTAAAAATATTGTTTTCTTTGAATATTAACAGAAAGGCAGTAATTTTATTTAGCTTTTATTTCGTAGCATATATCTGTATCAGTATGTTTGCACCACAACACAATGATGTTAATTACTCTTTCCGCGGTGCTTCATTTAATATTACAAATTTTATAATGATCATAATGAGTGTGTAAAATCCTTCAAGATTGTTGATCCCACTTCCTACCGGAGGGAGAGGGCCTAAGGTGAAAAAGATAGAACAATATGAGGGTTTTTTTCCGGTCAGTGACAAAAACACTAACGATAAGAGAATTGTTGTCCAGATAATGAAAAAAAAAAATCGACGGGAGGCTGTCTCTGCGAAACGGCCGCTGGGTTTGAGGGGCATAGACTTACTTACCTTACTCAACTGTGACTTTCTGTGTCTAAAGTTGTCCAATGTGACTAAAGTAGCTATATGTGACTTTGACATATGACCTATGCTCTATGACCTTTCTCAGTTAAATGAAACTAAATCCAACTCAACTCAATTAAATCGTTGGAAAGGACAGCTCAATTAAATCAACAATTGTTAATAATAATTAATTAAGGACAGTTAATTAATCGATTACTCAACTATGACTAAAGTAGCTCTATGTGACTTTGACCTATGCTCTACGACCTTCCTCTGTTAAATGAGTTAATCTGAATGACTTAATTAATCTGAAATGAATTAATTATTGATCTGTTAAAATCCAGTTAATATACCGCTCACAACCGATGCGTTCGCGCGCGTCGGTCGCTGTGACGTCATCAAAATTCTTCTTGATTTTCACCAATTTTTCAAATCGACTGTGACTAAAACCATAATCACAAATTCTAAAATTATTTTTGCACTCTTCAATGTCTACCTTTCTCTGTTACATGAATCTAAAATCAACTCTCTATGTTATTTGGTTGAGGAGCTATAAGCGTTTAACTTTACCACGAAATTTGACGTAATTCAACAATTTTTGAGTAATATTTCGCTTGAACTTAAGATCGATGAATAAATTGCCAAATGTAATTGGATAGTCTGCATGCGCGCGCGTCGGTCGCTGTGACGTCATTAAATTTTCAGTGATTTTCACCAACTTTGAAGCTCGACTGTGACTACACCGTAATTCCAAATTCTAAAATTATTTTTGCAATCTTCAATGTCAACCTTTCTCTGTTAAATGAAACTAAAACTCTCTATGTTATTCGGTTACGGAACTATAAGCTTTTAAAAATATCACGAAAAGCGTCATAATTTTTTCCTTTCCCGCACCAAATTTTACACCATTAGACCACTATGAAGAGACGTAAGTCTACGTCAAAATCCAAGATATGAAAGAGTTTCTGCTGTTGCCGTAGCAATGATGGGGAGGGGAAAAATGGAATACGAAGGACTACGAGATTCTTGCCAGGCGGTTCAAACTAAGGAGAGAAAAAGAAGAAGGGTGTTTCGCTGATGGTTCAAAGGGTCAGTTCATTAACGAAAATTAACGAAAGACGCTCCCGCGGAAAGTGTTATAAGTACTTGAACTGGAAAATATTTTTTATCCCGAGCTACGCCGGGTATATCAGCTAGTTTTATATAAAATGATACTGTTTTCCATCGAAAGATAAAATCCAATAATTAATTTTCAGCTATAATTGGACAAATTCTTCTCTTTTGCAAAATATTTCAGTCTCATATAAAACACACTTTTTAAAACATTTACCTTCACTTCCATAATCAAGAAACATCCAATTCCTTTTAAAAGATGGAGGCAATGCTCTTGATGATAATTAACTTCTGTATATGCGTATTAATAGAGTATTTACAGAAGTTGGCTATCAAACACCATGTTTCTAACTGAAACACTAAAATTCAGAGTATTTTTAAAGATTTTTCATAAAAGGATTACAGTTGCGTCTGCAAACCCTAATTGTCTACAATGATGAAATAATCAATATTATTAAATAAACATAAAAATCTTAAGTTTTAATTATCCACTGCATGTTTTATGAAAAACATTTAAATTATGAATTTCTGCTAAAAATTATTGTTCGTTATTTTATTTGAAAAAATGAGTAAATTGAGAACACTATAGGATAGCACATAGTATATATAATTATGTGTCAAGTAAATATAACCTGCGAAAAATAGGTTACAAATATCAATATTCTTCGAAATATCTAGTATGGGAAGAATTTTTAATAAAAATATCGGCAATTATACTACATCAGAAATTTCAAAATAATAATAATAATTCTCAGACAAATTTCGGTAAAGGTAGCTTTGAAGTATTTGTATATTACAAAATTTTTCATGCAAGGTGTGCAAAATCCATTACATATCTTATACATATTGTTATAAATGCTCGAGTATATGTTACATAACATTCGTTCTCACTAACGTTTACATTAGGGTGTCTCAAATAAAACTTTTTTTCTAAAACCTTCCTACTCAGGGTTTTTCACATTCTTTTTGATCCTATTAGAGAGAATATGAAGTTTCAGCTCCCTAAATTAACTGTAGGGCTTGCCTGTAAAGCCTTGAAATTTGATGAAAAAGATCTTAAAATGTCATATTTTTAGAATTGTTCAAAGAAATTTTATATGGTTGATAATGTGTTAAAACTCGTTTATATTTCTTCCAATGGATATGTTTAGTTAGAATATAAACATAAATAACTATTAACCCTTTGAACGGCAAATATATTTCAGCTGAATGCTTTGAAAACGGCCTCTCTGTAGCTAAATGGTGAACGCAAATGTTTCGGAGCCGGTTTACGGGTAATAAACAGAGAGCAACTTTCTACGCCGGAGCCGGTTTAAGAGTAATAATCGGAGAACGACTTTCTACGCCGGAGCCGGTTTTAGAATAGTCATCAGAGAGCGACTTTCTACGTTCCAGCCGGTTGAAGGGTTAACTTTACTCTTAACCAATTAAGAAAAAAGAATAAATTGGTCAAAATTTGCAATAATTCTGCATTGTTGCTTTTTGGAAACACCATACCACAATTACTGTATGTTCAAAATAAAATCTTAAAATTATACTAAAATGTTAAAGAATGATATAAAAATGAATGCAGTCATAAGTTAAAATCTACAATTTTAATTGACAGTTTAACACGTAACATTAAAAAAGAGATTTAAAACTCACATTAATTAATTGTCCAAATAGCTTGTAAAAATTCCAATAACTGTCAAATAATCTCATGTCATCACTTTAACTACTTTAAATTTCATTCAGAACTGTCTTCTTAAAGCTAGGAGTTTCCCCCCTACTTTCTGCAACAGACTGAAGTAGATTTTGAGTCTGTTTTTCATTTTTGTTTATCGATTGACTGAAATCTTCCATTAGTTTTGCGCTTCGTTCGACGTTTCATTTACTCCTTTTGACTTTTTGATAAAATTTTCATTTCTTGGAATTGTAAATCTTCTTCCCTGGCCCGAAAACTTTTTTTCAAACAGGCTCCATTTTGGTTCAACGAAAGAAAAATCAACCATGTCTACGTTCCAACCAACTGATGCACTTTTGTGGTATGATTGAAAACAGAGAAAACGGCGACACCAGTGGAGAGAGATTTTTCATTAGCTTTGTATTTCATTAAGGATGCTGCTATATTCTTTTCAGAGTCTGACCTTTTCTTAGAAAATAAAGAAAATGTTACTGCTTCTTCTGTTAAATACCACAATTGCCTCCTAAAAGTTAAACAACAAGGGTCGAATTTCTCGTATATGTTCAGGTACTGCGACACATTATCTTCGGTCAGTGACTACAGTGCCGGGATTGTCCTAATAGTGTTGAGAAAACTCTAGGGAGGTAATTGGCAAATGCCTGGGTCATTTCACAAAGCCAGGTGAATGTATACAATATGAATGTTTCCTTTACTCGGCAAAGAAATATGCTTTTGGTAAACAATTTAAATTTGACAATAGTGAATCCAAAATTTGTATCAAATATGTTTGTTCAACGATTTGATTTTTGTTAAGGTTTGGTTGAATGCCCAAAATGCTACAGATGCTTCTATAAATGATCTGATGCTTTGGGAGTCCCTGAATCTGTACGAGAAATACGAACCTAGGGTTGTCAAAACTGGTCTTTTAACTTTCAGTAGACATTTGTGGTACTTGACACAATAAGCAGTAATATATTTTTTATTTTCAAAGAAAGTGTCAGATTCTGAGAAGATTTCAGAATTCTTCATAAAATACAAAGCTAATGAAAAGTCAGTTTCCACTGGTGTCCCGTTTTCTGTTTTTAATTATGCCACAAAACAGCATCAATTAATTGGGCTGAAGTCGTGGTTGAAACAAGATGGATCCTGTTTGAAAAATAATCCTCGTTCCTGGGACGAAGATTTCCCGTTCAAAGAAATGAAAACCTTTAACAAGAACTTAAAAGTAGTAAATGACACAGACGAATTGGGTGCAAAACTAATGGAAGATTTCAGTCATTAGGATGCTGCGATAACCAAAAATGAAGAATGTACTCAAAATCTACTTCAGTTTGTTGACGAAAGTAAGAAAGAAAATCCTTGCTTTAAGAAGTCAGTTTTCAATGAAATTTAAAGTTGTTAAATTGATGACATGAGATAATTTGACAGTTATTGGAATTTTTACAAGCTATTTGGACAATTAATTAATGTGAGTTTTAAATCTTTTTCTTAATGTTACGTGTTAAACTGTCAGTTAAAATTGTAGGTTTTAACTTATCATTGCATTCATTTTTATATCCTTCTTTAACATTTTAGTAAATTTTATTGTGAACATACAGTAATTGTGGTATGGTGTTTCGAAAAAGCAACAGTGCAAAATTATTGTAAATTTTAACCAATTTATTCTTTTTTCCCATTGGCTAAGGGTACAGTTAATAGTTATTTATGTTTATATTCTAACTAAACATGTCCATTGGAAGAAATATAAACCAGTTTTAACACATTAGCAACCATATAAAATGTCTTTAAACAATTCTAAAAATATGACATTTTAAGTTCTTTTTTTCAAATTTCATGGCCTTACAGGCAAACCCTACAGCTAATTTAGAGAGCTGAAACTCCATATACTTTCTATTATTACCAAAAGTAATGGGAAAACCCTGAGGAGCAAGTGTTTTTTTGAGACACCCCAGTTTCCATGTTTGTCTAGTTATAAAACGTCACCTGAAATTACTGTAATTCGCTGTTGTTTCATTTATAGTTACTGATATCTCCAATATTAATTGACTCGTAACCAATAACAAAATCACAAATTTGAATGAAATTATTTAAGCTCATTATTTCCCTGTATTATTTGGGAAAAAAAATTGATTACAGAAATCACAGTGAAATATTAACAAGTTTTCCATATTTTCAAAAAGATTTATACGCCTCCCAAAGATCTAACTTCTGGAAAAAGTCACTGTCATGTTATAATTCGATTCTAATTATCTTTTAAGATATATTTATAAATTATGTTAATTTTTAGGAAAATTTCGAAAGGAGTTTAAGAACACCTTCACCTGTCAGTGTATCAGGAAGGACAGAAGGCCGTGTGTCACGGGTACATCTTATCTCTGCAAGTACACGAGCACTGTATCTCATTGCGACAAGAGAATGCATGAACTGGCCAATTTTTCTTAGCCAAGAATGATGGATCAGAGCTTATGCAGATGTATTATTGTATAAATGCATTCAAGAATATAAATATTCTGTATTAAATGTTTGTGTGTATTGGAATAAATCATTCTGATTGTCGCTGTCTTCTTTTGAAGAAACCAACAGTTCTCTTCTCGCAGTTTTCGACTCACAAATATCATTTTTAAATTGTGTTAGAACATGGCTGCACTTAGATATAATCCAATAAACGCTGCAACTAATAAGTATCATTTAAACGTTACATTTTTAATTGGTATCAGTAAACATCTTTCAAAGGTGTCCAAAATAACTTTTACCACTGACAGTTTGTTACTTTAGGATTCATAATTTGGATTATTACCAACGATAACTTCGGAAACTGTTATTCGAATAATTAAAATGAGCTATAATTCTATCATTTATATTAGAACCTAACTACAGCACCACTGGTTTTAAGCCACTGAGCAGAATAATTAGCAATCAGCTAAGTAACGGAAAATCCCCCAGTTGTTGACTGCGATATTACCGACTGAAAAACGCTCAGTGAGGATAAAAGTGTCTATTCAACATAAAACAGGGAAATCGGGTTAAAGAAGCGGTTGTTATCAATTTTGGCCCGATATCATATTCCAGATCACATGTTATCATATTAATAAGAACAAACAGAGTACTCAAATTGCACTTGAGTGAGAAAAAAAAGAAAAAGACAAACCTTGTTCATTTACTACAAAGTCGTAATTGTAGAAATGGTTTATATTTGAACAGAACTTCACAAACGATCCAAAGCACGCGTTTGAAACAAATGAAAAATTAAATACCTACTTTAAAACTTAAGTAGAATTCTTGGTCTTGTCGATCAAACGCGATGCATTTTTTACGTGTTATAAATTTGATGTTGTTCATGATACACTATGAGAGAAAATGGATCAGAGAGCTTGGTCTTAGAAGAATTTTAAAGGCGATCATTGAGTTGAAAAACCATCAGACCGTGTCATCAATACACAATTTTAAACTACCTAGTGCACAGATACTATGCATTGTCATGTTTGATGTTTATTTCCTTCTTCATTATTATTCCTTCCTTACTCTTTTTATTTCCTTCCTCATTATTTCATCATCATTATTACAAGACATTAATGATGATGAACTCAAACCTCTTATATAGTTACCTCAAGCAATACCTCATCGGGACATAAATTAACTTCCCATGTTGCGAACAGACGGATGAGCTATCTGCCCTACTTGTAACAGAAGCATCGCAAAAAGTTTGCGGAATTTGAGTCCAAGGACATTTTGGTTTTAAAAAATCATCTAAGAAACAAATAATATTCTCATTTGGCAAAATAATATTCAAAATCAAATCAAATAATATTGAAAAGGATACATCAGATAAAGTGTACGGCACAATGCAGGGGCGGCCCGAGGCCAGGGCAAACCAGGCAACTGCCCGTGGCGCCAAAGCGGGAGTGTGAAGAAAAAAATGGTATAATAAACTTGAGAAATAAAGTCATATATTTTTAAAATAAATTTATTGAATATATTATTTTTGCTCGTTCTTCAATGACCTCTACATAATCTTAAATATAGCTGAAGTTTAAAAATTCACACCATTGTAGTGTCAAGTCATATTTACAAGTAAAACATGACTATTTCTAAGTAAAATTTTGTTTGATATTTAGAATGCGGGTACTATAAAATAAAAAAAAACGTTGGATATGTAGGGGGCGCCATATTGTTACCTTGCCTGGTTGGTAAAGCTACCTTGGGCCGCTTCTGGCACAATGCTTTAAATTGAATGCAAATTCACAAATGCGAAATTAAAGACAGAGTTGTATGTATAACAGCCAGCCAAACATTTATCCCTCGGGGAGGTAAGCCATTTGAACACTTACTTTAATCACTCCAAAGATTTTTTTATATTGTGTCCTACTTCCCACGGTATCTGGCATGCTTCAAACGACTAGTTATGAAAATGTGCTGTTCTTCTGCTATTCTGAATTTGAATTTCATTAACAATCCGTAGGAAGGGCTAGCGTATGGCACAATTTGGGAGAGGCGGTGTATACATTACGCCAGGTCGTTTTTTTCCACCCTCTGCCCCATATTTCTACCAATTTTTCTCAGTTTATTACATTGATCTGTTCAGCAACTATAATAGAAAGAAATGGAGAAAAATAATGGCAGATAAAATCGTAAAAGAAGCAATTTTTTTGGCATATTTTGACTAAATGACCACCTCCCACGAAACGGCTCCAATTTTTCGTCGATTGTGAATTGGTCACTAAATGTATAAAATCTTTGACATATTTCATTGAAAGAGTCGAAAAATTATCTCACTCTAGCTAACTTATCAGTTTTTCTGAGTGTGCCCGTCTTTGTCTTCAAATCTGCTGGTAGAGCATAAGTTTCTGGTGTTCTGGGTTCGCCGACGTGAGGCGAGGGCAAAACAATGCTTAGACTGGAAATCAGACTGAACGAATCGGCTTGACGCATTCTACTCGAGGTATGTTCCTATTAGAACAGAGGGAGGAACAATCAAAAATTCACAAAACGAAATAACTCACTTGTGTACTCTGTACGCCGGCCCCTCCCACTAAAGATAGGGTTAAACTTCTGCTGTAAGGCACCTTTATGCAACCATTACCTTTCTTTCAGTATAGCTGCTTAGTGGTTTCGGTAAGCTTCTAGCCCCTATCCAGGCAAACTGCTCATAAACGATCACAAGGACTCTAGGCACGGATGACAGGAGGTGGTGTTACATTATGTACACTTTATCTGATGCATCCTTTCATTTTCCTTTATTCAATTCCTACTATTAGTTCACACTCTCCCTATATATATATATATATATATATATATATATATATATATATATATATATATATATTTAATATAAATAAATAAAGAGATTTAAATTAAAGAAAACTAAATTAAGCCAATTGATAAAATGAAAATATATAATGAAAACAATAGACGTTTTGCGGTAGCAAACGCAGGCAAAAGTAATTAGCTCAACAAGAAATTTTTAAAAAATACAACAAGAACATAGAACCAATACCAAATACATTAGAACAATTTGTGTAAGAAATTATAAAATGAAAAGTGAAAATATGCTCCTCATCCAGAAACCACACCATTTGAGTTCAAGAACAAGATTTTCTGTGAGAAAGGAACGTACAAAAGTCAAAATTTATTCCTTCTGTGGTCTGAATCTTGCCATCACAAATAAAAACATAAATCAAAATTTTTTTACGATAATCAACAGACAAAGAGATAAAATTTACCTTCTTTCAGAAACAAGCCAATCAGAAAAAGTGACGCAATAGATACAAAATCAATCAAGATCTAGAAGCTATCAGTACTCCATATGAATAAAATTTGAATATTATCTCAGGAGAACAAAACTAATCAAATCAAGTTTTTAAGAAACAAGAAGGGAATCCGATTCCTTTAAGTTATTATTTAAATTACTAGGGCTTTGACAAAAGAGAGTGGTTATTACAGATGTGTTTAGTTATGTATTTGAGAATAAATGAGTTTTTAATAATTCTACAAATCAAGATTTTTGAAAGTTGCAAGTAGAAATAGCCTTAAAATTAATTCCTTTCTTTTTGTCATAAATTCCAAGCAAAATATCTGAATTCCGATTTCGAATTTCTAGATCCAAAAAATTAGCATTTGTTAATTCATTTATTAGTTTTATTTAATTTGAGTTCTTTTGGATAGCAACTAAATGAGTTACATTATGATTTAAAAGAACTAAAAGGGTCATCAGTAGAGCAAAACCATAAGTAATTTCATTTTATTAACCTCTCAAGCCATGAGTGGAGAAATAAATCAAGTAGTGACTTGAAAACTAGACAACCTTGAATACCAGAACCTGCTTAAAGTAGTTAATTCCATTAAAGGAATTAATTTTCCAATATTAACCCTGCACATTTTCTAACCATTTGTTTTTATCAATTAAAGCTAGTACCTAAAGGTATTATATCAAATAGATTGAGCACACTTCAATTTAATTTGTGTGTGTGAGGCAATAGTAGCCCTATTATGGGCCTCCCACATTAATAAATTAATTTGAGGTGTGCTCTAATTTTATTGATATACTACCTGTCTTCAATTTAAAAGCTAAATGAATTAAAATATTAAAACTATTAGTATTATTTTCTTAATTTATTCTCCATAAAGGAATTTAATAAAAAAATGAAAATTGTTGACCGAAATCTTTAATCGATAACAGTACTGTGCTTGTAAGAACTCAAGTAAATAAAACAACAATGATAAACTAATATGACTCTACTCGAAGAATAAATATTTGGACCAAGTATGACAAAAGAAAAAATTTTGAGCTATTTCACCCCCACTTTCAGGCTGATTTAGAACAATGAAAACTCTGACCTTCTCAGGTAATGGAATTGTTTTACGTCTGTATTTATCATTGGAAACAAATAAACCCAACAAGACAACAGTTCCTGATTTTTTTTAAAATTATTTTTGTTCTCCTGAGAAATAGTTCAAATTACCATTAAATAGATCTAGATCAGATTGATGACACAACATCTATTGCGTCACTTTCGGTGGCTATGAAAGAAGGCAAGAACCTGTCTCTTTCTTTTGGTATGAATTTAAAGTACGTTGTTCTGTTGATGACGGACTGGTCAGATACGAGGAAAGTAAATTTTGACTTTGTCGTTTTCGCGCAGAGAAAATATTGTTACGTGAACTAAAGCGTTATTTCTGATGAAATTAACCATTTATTCTTTCATTACGAATAATTAAGTAATTCTAAGTAATGACAGTACAGGACTGCTCTAATTCTTGTTGTATTTTTTTAAAAATTTCTGTTAGTATTACTTTGCTGCTTAACGTTACCTGTATCTATTGTTTTCATTATTTTTCATTTTATCATTGTTTTCTTTTAATTTGTTTTCTTTTAATTTACATTTCTTTTATTTGTTTTTGTATTTCGTTAGATTTGGCTGCATTTGCGCCTTTCTATTTAATGCAAAATATGTTATTGTTTTTTATTTTAATCAAAATTTAATTAATTAATTTTGCTAGATTTTAAGAATTATAACTATATATATATTTATATATATATTTATATATCTTGTTCAAATTTTGCAATCGATTTTAAACTAACTTCCCGATGAGCTGGAGACTTGAAGCTTTAAACATAGGTCAGAACTAGATGACAATGCAATATTCATTCGCTTTCTTGTCTGTCAGTTCATAGTGTGCATTGTACGTTTTTCATTATATCTCGAAAACTATGAACATTATAGACTTGGTTCTTGGATATATGGTTGGCCCATGGGATCATCGAAGCACCCCCATATTTTAGCCATATCTTTGCGCATGCGCAGTACGTTTTTCATTATATCTCGAAAACTATTAACATTACAGACTTGGTTCGTGGGTATATGGATGGCCCGTGGGATCATCGAAGCACTCCATATTTTAACCATATCTTTGCGCATGCGCAGTACGTTTTTCATTATCTCTCGAAAACTATTAACATTACAGACATGGTTCTTGGGATATGGATGGCCCACTGGATCGTCGAAGCACCTCCATATTTCAGCCATATCTTTGCGCATGCGCAGTACATTTTTCATTATATCTCGAATCACCTAAGTAGGAATTGACTTCAAAAAAAATTTTATATTATTTGTTCACTTGCAAACAGCCCCTTGTAGCTGTCGCACAGTGCGTTTGCCATCCCATGTTCTATTGCAAAACATTATTTGTTTGTGTGTGCCTGATCTGACCTTAAAGTGCTTGTTTACGAACTTATGTACCATCCTGTGTACTTAGAGAGAGGATTCGTCATCAACGGAATTTGTGATTTTTTTGTCTGGAGACCTTGGAAAGTTTGGCACACAGAATTTTTTTTTCTGATTTGAAGATTCTCTTATTTGAGTTTTTTATGATTAAATACTATTGAAAAAAATTGAAAATAAATACTTTTCATGAAGAATGTATATATAATCTTGCACTTTTCTTCCAAAAATTAACGCAACACTTAATTAAAAATTGATTTGTATCATTCATGCTTTAAATGCGGGATTAAATTATTTTCTAGCCGCTATTGATATTGCGATTTTCAGTCGCAAGAATTTTCAATAAAATCCATGTCAGATCCATAAAGGTATAACATTTCTTTTTTCAAGTATGATGTATCAGTTTCCTTGATATTCGATTCTGCTGAGAATCTTCGATTTAATATTTTTTCTTTGACAGTACCGAACTCAAGGATATTTTCCTATATTTTTTATGACATGTTTAGTCAGCTAATTCTGTGAAATCAGACGTTTGGCATTCAGTAAGACGTTTGAAGTGCAGTTGTTTTCGTAACGGCAGTTATTGAACTGTTATTAATTCAATGTTTCTTCTTGCCAGAAATGTCTATTGATATAAAAATAATAGTGTTTACATTTCACTTGCAAGAACCGTTGGAATTCAATATACAACAAGAGATCGATATGGAATTCTCACATAACAGATCATAAATATAAATGTAATGTAAATACAAATGTATATTTTTGTAAATATATACTGCAACAGATTTGATGTCAGAGATGAGCCTAAAATGGGATTGGTATGAATTGAATGCCATTAAATGGGCAATTCTTTTCACGGTGCGTTTGTTCGAGCATTTTGACATTTAATACAGCAGTCTTTTTGTTTATTTATTGGCATGGAATATTATTTACCAACGTCGCATAAATACGTTTCAATAGATAAATCTTTCCTGGAAGTAACAAGAAACAGGATACTTTACTTAATTCATTTATACATGCATGTTTTAAAGAAGAGAAAAATAAAGGATCTGAAAAAGAAATATAATTCTAATAGGCTTTTAAATGCACAAGTATAATTTTGACATAATAGTCGGGCATCACAATTGCGAGCAATTTTCTTTAGTTTAATATATGTTGACGTCATATGTAGGGAAATAAATTTTACGGTTATGATCAACTACACTTGGATGATGTTCTAACGCAAGCATTTGCTGTAGCAAACAAATAATTAGGAAAATAACGTACAGGCAATTACTTATTTATAAAAATAAGATAAAAACAATAATTCGACAATAATGCTGCTAAAAGAATTAGTAAAAGGTCAAAATGAAAGGTTTTCTTTCATATTTCAACTCGGAAAATCTAAGTACACTATATTCATTGCAACTCTCTTCATAACTCATACTTCTTAACAATTTAGTAATATTGCTTTAAATGAGTGTTTATATTTTTATTTGTTTGGCACAGGATGCGAGTTTGCCAATATCACTTGTTAGTCTCCTAAAAACTATAATCATTGTAGTAGAGACAGGCAGCTTGAGTAACACTAGTTATGAAGAGCTGCTGGATAATGAGCTAAAAGCGTCCTGGCTTTTTACAGTGGAATTTCTATGAGATAGAGCGTTTCTTATTGTTTCAGAAATGACGAAACATACAAGTTAAAAGAGATATTTATTTGGACGACCACATTTAAGAACATATTTACAGATCACCACACCTCCATTGTACAGGGTTGATGCTTGTCCTACATCTTATAGGTACAGTACCAGCAACAGCTTACATGGCACTGATGTCTCTCCGAGGAGAGAATGCTTTGAGGACCTACAGACCGTACCGCTTAAATGACATAGTAGAGACAAGCATATATACTCTGCTAATAATCAGTAGATCTACATATCAGCTGCGGGAATCGAATAGACATCGTCATACGATTCCGATTTAATAGCTGCTAATTTGGATGTCAAGTGAAGTGACTAGCTCAAAGAAATGACGTAAAAATCTTAAAGAAAGAATGTTTCGAATCTTAGAGTAAAGGTACGAGAGACAATTTAGAAAAGATGCAAGCCTCGTAGCTTAAAATGCAGGATTTCCTAACAATATTTATTTAATTTGAAAATTTCATTCACTTTGAAGCTTAACTATTTTATGATTTTTTCAAAAGTTAAAAAAGAAATATGTTTATCTCATCAATTAGAAAAGTTCATAAGCAAGTCATCATAACTGACCATTTTTTTAAATAAAGATCTTACTTATAAAATCACTTTATGGTATAAATACTACAACTGAATAACTGCAAATGTAAAGAGAAAGCAGCCATTGGAATATGTACGCATTATCCTATTACTGGGTAACTGTTGTAGGTGATAGGCGCTAACTGTAATTTTCAAAAATATATAAGCTGGTTTACATTAATTTTCGTTCTTCTCAAAGCAATTGATTTTTATTTAATTAGTAATTAATTAATGAGACGCATTGATTTGTTAAATAAATATTTTCTAAATCGCTTTATTGTTGAAAACTATCAAGTCCTTGAACGAGATTATTTTTTTTCCTTTTCATTTTAACATTTATTTAATTGGAATGACAATTTAGATTAAATTATCGAAAAACTATCTTAAAACTTTGCAAGGTATTAAGCTTAATTTAGCATTAATTTACTAGATTTTATCAAAAATGCATATTTATTTACAATTCAATTTTTAATTGAATACTTAGACCCAAAGATAAAATTGAAAAGAAAATCCTTTTTCTGAATAAATCTTAATAAAATAATAATGAATTTGATGCATTTTTCCTAAACTTAAAATTAGTTAGAATCAACTAAAAATTTATTATCTTCAGCCTATAAAAAAAGCATGTTTATAATTAAAATATCTGATAATATCAGTAAAAATAAAATAATTATTAAAAATGCAATGCCAAAACAGTTGATCAAAAGTAAAATAAACGAATACACTGGTAGATTTAACATATTTCTTTCTTGGAAAAGCGAATAATTTAAATAAAAATCCTTCGAAAACGAATGATGTGCAAAACCCCCACACATATAATTCGGATATTTAAGTCAGTTTTTTCCAGCAATATTAAAATTCTCTAATAATTACTATAAGAAAATACATTTAAGGTTAAATAAATACAAAAGAGCCTGAGATTTTATATTTTAAGATCATATTATTTACTTAATAATTATCTCATATGATTTGGAAATAAACTTTGAAAATTTTCACGTATTTCAGTCGGAACAGCTCTATGTGAAATAACAAATAAAATCTTATTAGTAAAAGATTGTTTTCCAGAACTTTATAAAATATGATTGCTTCCATTATTTTGAAAAGTGGACATTATTTCTATGAAGGCAAAACGAAAGGAATCCATGAACTTCCATTTACCTGTTAGCTTTAACTTCAAATGCTTTCAGAGTTCAAAATCGCTTACTTTTTTTCTAGAACATTATTACTGGGACATCTTCCTACAACCAACCTAAAGGAAGTGACCTTATTCCTTAAGCCGGGCATTCACTTCACATATAAACTGGATATTTTGGAGAGCGAGAAGGGAAAAGCAATCAAAATCTATGGAAATCAACCAAATGTTTTGTGGTGGTTGTATTCCGTCTGGACTGAAATCGGAACGAAAAATAAGAGGGACCATGAAAGAGGCTAGCGAAAAGAACAATGCATTGCGTAGATTGAAGCCTCGCTTCGAGGTAGCATAAATTAAAATCTGCTGACTGGGGAAAATCGAAGAGCGATTGACAAGCAGCTGTAGAGAGGGAAAGAAGATCGCTCCCCCAACCTTCGTTCAGAGTTAGCGTCCTTTTAAATGCAAGTGAATGTCGTGCCTGTATTTTTCGATTAAAATGGGTGGGGGAAAAACGGCTTAGGACAAATGGCATGGCTATACTTCAAGTGAATGGCAGGCTTTACTGAGTATTCCTCCAGTGGGCCATCCTAACTGACACATTTTGGGAAGTAGATAGCTAAAAATTATTGTCGATTTTTTTCAAGACAGCTATGCACTGTGTGATTTTTAATTAGCCCGCAAGTTTGATCTAATATAACTTTTCGGTACCTAAAAGGATGTCGTTAAGAATGAGAGAAAGCCAAACATGAAATTGTTTAACATTGCTTCCACTCTTTCTCAAAATATTTTCCAATCCGTCGCTTTCAATCAAAAATCGTCTTTTTATTATTAGAAATCATAATTTATGCGATGAAAATGCATCATTATTTCTACTGAAATTAAAAAATCGAACCAAGTCTTCTATAAAGCAATAGTAAATGATCTTATAAGAAAATCTGAAAGCATTATTTTTATTCAAGATTATTTCAATGGTAAAGTTGGCCCAAATTAGTAATCTGTGCAAGGACAAATGTGAATTTCTGCTCATGGAGGCCGGGCTCCTCTGCATCGAACAAGTAGAGTTTTTGTCAAAATTGACAGTGAGTTTGAGTTTAGAATTTATTAATTGGCGAGTTATCGCCTATCAATAACCAAATCGATATCCCGGTTCACTGCATTGGGTACTTTATTCACCAGATATCAATCCATGTGATTTCCATCCCTTGGGGCACATCAAAGATTTGGATTACAAGAAGAAGCCGATAGACCATATCAGCCTCAAAAAATGCCATAACAGCTTGATTTTCAAGCATAAAAATAAGAAACAATTCAATTTGTATCTGAAAATACATTTTTGACTGAATTGCGCTAATGTATCCGCATTCTTTGCAGTAAAAATAATTTATATATTAGGTAAAACGACTCAAAATTTATTCCAGTTAGTAATTTCAGGTGAAACAAAATTCACTCTGCATGTGAAGGCGTTAGAGCAGAAGAGTGTAGGAGAGAGGAATGCAAAAGAAATCGGAATGTGTGTGCCCAGATATTACCTGGAATTTTTTTTAATTTAACATTCACCCCGACCCAGCTTACACAGACGGTTGTAAGGGCTATTACCAGGAGATTATAACTTCGATTTCAAAATGTTTGTAGAGAGATAGATCCGATGTCTGACAAATTATAATGCCTTTGGGGGGCTTCGATTGAAGAAGCCTCCTCAATAAATAATTCTGTGTAAATGTAGAAGAATAATTCCCTTTTTCATCTGGTAACATGGAAGCATTCATCGGATGGAAGTGTAGAAAAGTAGTTTTTACATGTTGGGTATCGTATAGTTTATTAAAAATTTCCAAAGTTCCATCTTTGCATATTTGTCTGTGCATACAAACCGCTACCAAAACCCTCTAACGACGTCATAAAGCGACTCATATAATATGATATTTTGAGTAAAGTTCATTTTTCAAGTACAGTCCTACATATTTCTAATTTAGGATGCAATAGATTTGCTCTGTGGAGGCCCAGGATACAATTTACACTTTGATGCTGAAAAACCATTATACGGATCATGCTCTTCACGGAAACTTTAAAACTTTATGATGGTACATAACAGAACCGTAGCTTCCAAACGTAGAAACCTTGATTTACAAATTTCGAGAGAAATTCTAAATGCCACCATATCGATAGCCAAATCGCCTCTCTCTCAACTACGACGTTAATACTGATTGGTTATTATCTCTATAAATTTTTTAGCGAAATAGTTAAAAAATAATGTACTAAGTCAGAGGTGAACTCTATAATTAAAAAAAGATAATTTGAAATAAGTAAGCGATGTTCGAGATAAATTTAAATCGATTCTTAAGATATTCATAGTAAATTTTTGAAAGAAACATTACCCAATATTTATAAAATACGAGCAAACTTCGCAAACACCAAAAGAAAAATTTCCTTATAGACTAAATTTTAAACAGAAAATGTATTCAAGACCTATAAAAATATAATTTCCATATGAATGCCAATGCCATACATATATACATTCTTCTCATGTAAGCCGATACAAAAATGTCGTTTTCGGAGAAAAAATATTAAAATATAGGCACTAATAAAGTTTATTCTGTGAACCAGAAAACACTAAAGTAGGCTCCAAATCAAGAAATGATCGTGAATAACTGAACAAGAGCTCTGTTTGAGTTTTCCATAATTTCCGGGGTAAACTGTGTATTATGTTATAATTCTTTGATTTGTATTTTTTGGAATTCACTATTGAAAGTCGTATAGACGATTTTCTTGAATTGAAAACATTAAATAACTGTAATTTATCTTGCACAAATATTAAATATTTTCAAGTGGTAAAGATATACAGTGGAATCTCCCTATAACGAAATCGCTTGGTTCCAGTTGAAAAATTCGCTATAGAGAAAATTTTGTTATACGGAGATTAGAGATTTTTGCAGTTATTTAAGTAAATGTAACAAACCTTTTAGTCTGTGCGATAAGTTCAAAAATATTTAATTATGACTTTCAATTAAAAATGAAGTAATATTTATTATAAATTTGTTAAAATTATAGTAATTTTTATTGTATAAACAAAATGCTCAAAAGTGAAGACAATTCACCAATTTAGAGAATAATATGTACTAGTACGGATAAACATAAACTGCGTATTGTCTCATTAATTTGCTGTTTCCATCCCCACTTCACCCCGATTCTTGGAATCTCGACTCATAGAAATGTTGCTCCCTCTGTAGAAACCCATGTGCCCACAACTGCATTACCCTTCACATAGCATTCTATTGTTATGTGTTATCTCTGGAATGAACAATGCGAGTGGTTCCAGAAACAAGCACATGTGTGTTTGCACAGAAATTAGCAACTTTCTTCAAAAATGACAAAAATCGAAAAGATAAAGGTATGAAAAAATTCGTTATACGGAGACAACCACTTCGTTATATGGAGAATATTTTGAATGTTATTTAACATTCCGATTAAAAATTTCGTTATAGGGAGAAATTCGCTGTAGGGAGACTTCGTTGTAGGGAGACTCTACTGTAAAATGTTTTACATTTAGACAGCAATTTTAACTATGAATGAAACAAATATTGGGCTGAGAGTCAGCGGTGGGGAAAATTAGTTTTTCTTTATCATGAATGAATTTAAAAACTTATGAATATAAATTAATTTTTTCTTGAATTTTTTCTGATTTTCACCTAAGGTATCATTCAACTTAGCTTACTGGAGGCTAAGCGTAGAATGTATCAGTTAAAACTTTTGGAACCGAAAATATTTTGTATATAGATAGAAAAAAAAGAAGAATCGAAGCATTTGTGAATTTTCCAATGGAATTTTAAATGATTAGATTAATAGCTTTTAACTATAATTTTTGCTCTAGAATAGAGCGTGTTTTCTTGATGGTTTAGTATATTAAAGTTTTTATGCGAAAAGATCGTTGGAGGGCATGTAATTTTCATATGGCCGATAAATGTTGGTCATGAATTCACGCTGCTGAAAATTTATAAATATTCATCAGTATATTAATTACACATATTTAAAGTAGATAATAATTTTTGGAAGCAATTTTAGAGGTTTAGAAGTAGAAGCTAGGAGAGAGCAGTTGCAAAAGTATAAATATACAATCATCTGTAGTGAAGGCACGGATTAACCCATGTCATATTGATTACTATAAGAAAAACTACAAATGACCGTCTGGAACGAATTGAGTTTGTGAACCGAGATTTGACTGCAATCGCAAATTGTGATTTAGAGTCCATATTGAAAACACTCTAACATAATTATAACGGATTTAGTGCCACCACCTGTTTAACCTATGTTGAAGCGATGTAATATTGCCAGACCTATACAATACCCTTTCTCATTTGCCCGCATAATGCATTCGGTTTAGATGAAGTGAATTTGATTTAGCCTGATTGATGCTGGAGCCCTCTGATTGGATGCGAAGAGGTGATCCTAAGTACTATAGCCAATTATTGAGTAGATTATCGCAGAATGTGTAATATCCCAGTGGATGGAAACCTCATTCGCGGATTTGTCGACCAAATTGATGTTATTATTTGTTCCATTATGAAACCTAATAATACACGCATGCTGAAGATTGCTTAGCAATGACGCAAAGTTGATGAAATTGACTATCTATATGTATAAAACGCTGATGTACGTAGCGCAAAAAAGAGGTTAAATTCTCTATTACTGATGACAACGATCAGTTTGTTTACAAAAAAAAACCAATAGCCTCATCGAAGTTAGGCATAACTTAATAAGCATAGCCTGTTACTATATTCGCTCTGGTGTAAAACAAATTTCCTCGAAACAAGAAATATAAAAAAAAAATTTTTAAGTCAATTCCTACTTAGGTCAGCGATCTACACGCTTCGTCACTGACGGTATTTATTTCTAAATTTATATCCTGCTAAATATCTTATATAAGATCATTTTTTTTCTCCCATAGAAAACTAAAATTAATTAACTAAATTTAATTAATGAATTAATATTTGAAGAAACTGTATTAACATCAAGTGCCATCCACTACAAGTTTTAAAAAATGTATTTGAACTTGAGTGGATGAATAAGAAGTATTTTATTAACGATTGAAAATTTGAACCAGATATATAAATATATATAGGGAGAGTGTGAACTAATAGTAGGAATTGAAAAAAACTTCATAAAGTCTTTTTCAACATATCCAATCGAGAGAATAAAGAAAGTAATCAACATTACCCTCTGACAAAAATACATGAAAAAATGACGCCTTCGTGAACATACCAGAAAACAAAGAATATTAGGTCTCGAAGCTGGCAAACCTAGCTCCATCTATTGAGAAAAATTCGAATCAAACGACTCAAGGCGACATATGCTTTCTCCCATATAAAACTAAAATTAATTAATTAAATTTAATTAATGAATTAATAGTTGAAAAAACTGTATTAACATCAAGTGTCATCCCCTACAAGTTTAAAGAAATGTATTTGAACTTGAGTGGATGAATAAAAAGTAATTTATTAACGATTGAAAATTTGAACAAGATATATAAATAAATATATATAGGGAGAGTGTGAACTAATAGTAGGAATTGAAAAAATGAAACGACGAATGATTTTAAGAAGCATATTTTTAGAGTCGAAGATTATAATATTTCTTACAATATAACGAAACTTTAGATGAAATTATTCAAAAGAGATCAGTTGACAGTGAAGCAAGTATAATGAATTATGTATATAGGATAATTTGCCGTTACGATCAGCCCTTGGCACTTTTTTGTCTTGGCGTATTTTCTTGGAGCGCTCAATCGCCAACTTGGCTCATCTTCTTTTCTGATGATAACTGACGCACGCAGTATTTTTGGCGAGCGTCAGGAGCAAGAATGCGCCACTGCTGTCGAAAATGCAAGGTGTACGTATAACAGAGCTCAAAGCCTAGTATTTATTAATAAGGCTTCTTCAATAGTAGACTCATTTTACATTTGTTGAGAAGGTAGCAGTTAGTGGCGTGTTGGAATGCTGTGACAGTTCAAATTTTTGAAAATGGCCGGTAGTTTCATAACGATCATTAGGGGCTGTCCATAAATGATGCCACACTTTTTTTCAATATTTTTGACCCCCCTTTGTCACAAAGTGTCACACTTCACCATACCCCCTCCCTCCCCCTAGTGACATGTCACACTATATTACATAAACATAAACTTGCAGTTCAGAAACAAAGCACAACGTTATAGATCATATTTCAAATTTTATTTTTTAACTTTAACTATGTGTTTTAATGACATTTATGAGCTTAACAATAATAATGATTATATGTGTACTTATTTTGTATGAAATAAGATTAAGGTTTACAACAAAAAACATAATTAGTATACAATAGTAATAAAATATTAATATAAAAGAGCAATTGTAAACAGTAGTATTTTGGAATTTGAAATAGAATTTGATATATTTTGCTTTAAATCTTTTATTTACTTTATGAATACAAAATACTCTTACACAGATTTAATTAAAAAAGAAAACGCGCCTCAATAAGATCAACCTGTTTGTGCCACTACCAGTTCTACCACTCACCAGGTAGGGCGACGTATCTTTTGTTCGATATTTCAAGGGTGTGACAGGGAGAGGTTTGCTTAATGGTGAAGAATTTCTGCTGCTACCATATTCTCAGAACCTACCCTGAATGCCTTTTTGAAAAAGAAAGGAATATAAGTGAAAAAAATCGCATGAAAGTTGTTTTAGCCCCGGTTAAGAAATACCCTCAAATTCTGGTAATTTCAAAATAACTTCAAAATTTAATCTGCTGATTTTAAACGTTTTTATTTTAACCAAAATGTGTGATGTCACACTTCTTGTTACCCCTTCCCCCCCTCCAAGCGTGACATCATTTGTGGACGACCCCTTAAAAGAAACCGATTCTTCTATGATAGCATGGAGATGAGAATTCGTGATACATCTATTATATTTAATTAAGTTGATTTAGAACAGATGAGAGAAAATCCTTTGTTTAAACTGAACTGCTTAAAGTGACATTTAACTGCGTCAGAGAAGAAGAATAATTACATTGAAATATTTTCACAGGGGATATTACGCAACCTCCAAAATTGAAACTTCTCCAAAATATAATTTTCTCAACGACGTGAGACGCTCTTTAGACAAATTTCTTCTAGGAAAATATCTATTGCAATAGCACTCGTGACACGATTTCTGCACATTTTTTCCGATCATCGATTCTAGAATCCAACACCACCCTTCGCAAGTCGATTAACGCATCATCTGTTTCGATTTGCAATTTTAGTGTACTTATGTTTATTTCGCTTTTTCTTGCTAACCCAACATATGCGAGAAACAGAAATTCGCTTAATCCATTTTGCGTAATTTGTGATAACATTTTTTCAGTTTTTTCTGTATTTATGTGCTATATATGTAATAATTTCACATTTTCCTGTTTTTAAAAACGCTTCTTAACTTTTCATATATAAATAATTATTTCTACTTCAACTCTAACATAAGAATAATCGTTACAGTAACTCGTGAAAGTCCAGATTCAACCAGCTGTAGTATTCGGGAGTTCCCCCTTTTCGAAATTACTATTTACGTTTGCCGCGATGTTGCAACATCCTCTTTTAAAACCATGTAATTCACCTCATCAGACGCGCGGTTTTAGCGTGCACTTTCCTAATAATGGCTATGACTTCAATAGACCTGAAATATCCTTTGAAGATTTTAAATAATCTTTTATACATTTAAGATGATATTTGAAGAGTTCATATAAAATATTTTTGTATTTCAACGACTGCTAACTTCTTAAATCTGCCTTTACATCTCCACTAAAAATAATATATATAAATATATATATATTAATATAAATCTAAATATTACTTGTTATATATGATCATACAGAAACAAAGTAAACAAGACATATCAAGAAGCAAATCCTATACTAAAAAGTCATTATTTGAACAATACAACCAAATTTAAAACAAAATCTAAAGAATTAAAAATACTATAGATACCATGAACAAAAAATTAAGTATAAATTTTTATATGTCAAGAAGTAAAAAAACTCTGTTTTTATTAAAAGTATTGAAAAAGGCAATCCAAGTAAATGGAGTTTTCAACAATTAATATAGCATCTTGGCTGTGGACAAGATTTAGACAGGTTAAATTAATTTTGCTGTACAAACCATCTCTGTTACTAAAGTTGTTGAAAAAACAAACAGGGTAATTTACCCTAAAATGAAAGAATTTAGAAAGAAAAGTAATACACTAACCCTAACAATAAAACATTGTAACGAAATCGTTTCCTTTCTTTAGTCTTATATTTCAAATACTGATCTAATTACAGCTTTATCATTTATTACTTTCTCGTATACGAAGTATACAAAGAGAAAGTATTGTAATCGTCAAAAAATTCGAACTCGAGATTTTGACGAATCTCCACGTTTTAGACCTCCCTGAGTCCGAAAAACACAATTTTGGAATTATGTCTGTCTGTGTGTGTGTCTGTGAACACGATAACTCGCAAACTATTAGAGCTACGGGGATAAAATTTGGTATGTGGTCTTTAAACATAATTTGTAGGTTTCTATCAAATTTCGGACAAAATCCGTCAACGGGAAGTCTGTCTGTCTGTATGTTCGATAGCATGCGAACGCTATAACTCAAAAACTTGAAAAGCCAGATGGATAAAATTTTATACACAGTTTTATCGTCATGAATGTAGGTGCGTATAAAATTTTGGGCCAAATCCGTCAAAGGGTTGATTGTCTGTCGGTCTGTATAATCGCATACTTGTTCAACTCCATACGCATGCGCAATAGTAGAAATGCCTGTGCAAAGAGACACTTCGAAAACTTGGCAGTTTGCCAAAAACCAATTCTGGCGGCGAGATTTTGTAAGGAAGCAAACATTTAGGTCGTCTCGTTTTACTTCCGTGCTGGAAACAATCTCTGCGCATCCGCAAGCTATTCTCCTGTTTTCTCATCCGCACGCGGAACTGGCATTGCTCGAGTTTGATAAAAAAAATAAATATTGCGAAGTTTTAATACATACGTATCTTTTTGAATATGATTCTTCACCTCAATATTTTATTATCACTATAATCAACAATGAAAAACCTTCTGATAGTCATTGCATTCTGGGTTACAGTTGGTTCGAACTTTTTATCAACGCAGGGGGAAGGGAAATGACAAATGTTTGAAAAGTATACGAGAAAGTTTAGGGGAGGCCACTCCCGCTGGTTTTTAGATGGTTTGTTCCTAGAGGCACAAACGGCACACGTGATGTGATTCTTTGTAATTGATTTAATATTTCAAGCTTTAAAAAACAGTCCTTAAAATTTTATGTACGAAGAAACGACTTTCTTTTGTATATAGCCAAATAAATTAGTTTTGATATTAGAACGGCTATTTATTTAGTCTGATGCTACAATAAATATATAGCACATAAATGCAACTATTTATATATACATATATGTATAAAATTTAAAAAAATTTGAAAATACATGAGGTTTTAATGAAATACAAAATTACATAAAATATCAAGAAAAATATTGGATAAAAATGAGTGAAGTGGAAAAAAGGAGTGAAATGGAAAATCTATTTCTGCATTCGCGAATTAACAGTGTCATTGAGATAAAGAATACAACAATGTAATCAAAAGCAAAAGAGGCATACAAGAAACGAAGACCAAATCGTAACAAATGGAAAAATATCATGGCAAACCGCTTTTCAGGAGGAGAGGTTTTCCAATGATATTAAATAGTGCTTTTTTTCTGGCAAAGACATGAGAATATTCGCTAAAATTAGTCGTTATCCTCCCAAAAAGCACCAGCCCTGAAAATGAAAAAAAAAATTCTAAAATAAAATATGTACAAAAAATCAATTTAAATAAATCGATCTCTAAAAATTCGAGTTCGAAAAACCTAGATTAACCGTTTACAGACCGAATTCAGATACAGGTTAATTTTTAATTACTTTTTGCATATTTTTCCTCCTAATGCTTTAGTATAAAGATATCAATCATTAAAATATGAATAAAATGTTTTTTTATTTTTCTTTAATGTTCCCAATTGGGATCATTGGCCACTTCTGATTAAGCTCATTACACTAGACATACAAATGGATAAATTGATGAGCAACTGAATAATAAGGCAAAGTATTGTAAAAATTATTTTTATAACTAAGGACAGATATGAATTCAATTGAAAATTTATGAATTTAAAAGAATAAAAAATATATTTTGCACAAAATGGTGCTGAAAATGAAATTTTATAACTGTATGCTATGGCACTCTGGGAAGTGCTTCGAATACAATCCTATTTTTTTAACTCATTGCACTGTAATCTTGTTTTTCCTCCACATTATGCATATTTACGTGAGTTGTTACAATAAGGTAATGACCATCACTCTTCCGCTATAATACACAACCGGTAACTTTTGGTCGTGTTTGAGATCCATCCTTTTTTGTCCCAGTTCGTAGAAAGGTAATTGTTCCGTCTTGACGAAACTCCTGATGAGTTGGTTACGTTTCCTGTGAGTTGCTGCATGCAATAGCCATCCAGAAACAAAAACTATATTTAGTACATTTTGCAAATAAAATGTACTACCGCTTCTTTTTGTCAAGATGTGACGGTAGTTTCTGACAATTTATGCATTTTATCAACCCCAGCCACCCCAAAATCAAATTTCTGAATAAAATTTCGTTGTTCCTTGCGTACCTTTCTCTTCTGTGCATAAGAATATCATTTGATTAACTGGATTGGAAGATGTAAATAGCAACTGGAAGAAATAATCACTACAGAATTATCATTCTGGCTATACATAAATGAATATCCGACACATTTATAATTCTCTCCCCCCCCCCAAGAAAAATCTTTTTTCTTTTCGCCAAAATTAAAGCATTCACCTTTTAACAATCGAAGGGCATTTACTTTTCTGAATTATAAAGGAATTATCCTTCCCTTTTTCCTTTCAGTGGAAACTCACAACGGAGAAACTCCTTCTTCACAGAATAGTCACGACTGGCCAGTGTTCCCAATTGGGAGCACGGAGCTTTAATGAATGATAGCAAATGCGTTTTTTATTTATATCATTATATTTTATATGCTATTAGTAACATGGACATTATTAACTATGTGCAGCGAATTTTATTAATGTTGGATAGTTTGTTAATTTTTTAGGAATTGTTATGCTACGCTCAAATTAAAATGTAAAAAAGCCCATTTTTAGGAATTTCGGTGCATTGCAAATTTTATATATGAAACATAATTTCTGTATCAAAAGATCAAGCTTATTTTAAATTATAATTAACATTTTTTTCAAAATAATATGAACGATAATTTATTTTTAAATGAATTTTCAATTCAATGTTCCCAATTGGGGACATTGGCCTATAAACGGTTAACTCTGTAAACAGTTACTCTCTAGTACGGGTTACTTGGAATGTTATTTTTCTCTTTCCGAATTTTGTGTAAGGTTTTGTGTTCATAATTTTATGTTAATTCAGGTTTTTCTAGAATTTTTTATATTTTTTTTTATTTTCACGGTTGGTGCATTTTGGAAGGATAACGACTAATTTTAACGATTTTTGGAATAACGTTAGCAGAAGAAAGCACTATTGAATATCATTGGAAAACCTCTCCTCCTGAAGAATAAGTTGCCATGATATTTTTCGATTTGTCATGATTTTGTCTTCGATTTTTTATGTCTTTTTCATTACATTTTGATATATATATAATATAACTATTTACACATTTTGACCTGTGAGATAGATAACTCGAGTAGTTATGTTCTGAATCGAAATTGCAGGAAATATGTTGTAAGGAGAGAGAGATTCTAGATCGATTTCGTTAGATTATTCGCATTAGGTGAATAATTTCTTTATCATAATGAACATCATTTTTTGTTTTAAAAGTTTATGGTTGCTATCCCTGAGAAATTAAGAGTCGATAACCCTACTCGTAGATAAGAACATCACAATATATGTTTTAGTTTTGTTGTTTGCTAAAGGTATGAAGTTGCGGTGGCGTCGTAGTTGAGTCTCGCCTTCGAGACCTGAGGATCGAACTCGAGACCTGGGGTTCGATACTTGATTCCATGGAAGATCCGTCTAGCAGGGCAGTGAGGCGCCTAAACTCTGTCGAGTGTCAAATGTTCTCCCATTGGTCATTGTTATTTTTTAAATCTTTTTTTGCTGTCATGACCACGTTTAACTTTAAGCAATCGGAACACAGAGACTGGAGGTCTGCATCCACACAGTCAACAGATGATTGACGGTTCTTACTTAAGGAAGCTATAAAAATAATGTTAAAGTCTTCTTTTCGCATCCTCTCTCTCTCACACGTTTTGAAAGCTTAATTAACAGCTACGCTGTTTTTTAAAGAGTGTTTAATTTTTAGGATCATTCATTAAAATTAGAATAGCTGCAAAATTCTCTTGGATATTTTCTTCCAATTAAGTTTTAAAATGATGGCTGTTTCAATGGAGAATACTTTGATTAAATTAGAAATATAGGAAGGTTATATAACACAGTTTCAATAAGATACGTGCTTACATATTTTATTTAGGTTCAATTACAGATGATGAAAGTCCGTCCGAACTGCACTGTAAATTTTATAAGAAATGTTACTTTCTTTTCTTCCATTCACTACTATATTTTATTATATTTAGTTAAATAACTATCGTAATCGAGTCAAACAGCTATCGATATGGATCTGTGCTAAATGATTATCAGTTTGAAAAGGAAGGATTCCATTTTAGTTTTATAAACTCCCTGCGCATTTATTTTTTAAAGAATTAGCAAAATAGTAATATTGGTATATCATAGCATACAAGCTTAACTTTCATGTAATATGTGAACTTTTTTTAGATTAATGTCATATTTTGAAGCTACGAGAGGAATATTTTTGGTCGAACGCTGCAATTATGCTCAGTGATCAGATAATGAGAAAGAACACCCAAGTAGGAATCCCACTATCTAAACGTCCAAGCAAGAGAACTTTTGATCCAAGATCGCTGATTTAACGTTCATCAACCAACAAGTACGTTGGATCTTCGGTAAAATAGAGCCTCCAACCCTCGATTTTCTAACACCTAGAATCAACAATCGTCTACTATCATGGTGTTCTGAAAATTTCTCGCTGTCCATATTCTAGATAAATTCATTTAAATTTCAAAAGTCTATTTTAAACAATTCTGTCGTTAAAATCATTACGAGACATAAAAGAGTCGCTCAGAAGCCAAAGCTGAAAAGTCCATTTTTCGATATTTTCTGGTTTTTGTACATTTTGATAGGATTAATAACATTATTTGTAGTTATTAAAATATTCACTCGTTGCTTCATTAGAAGACTATATATAGTTTCACTCATCAAATTAATAAACCAAAAATTAAAAGAAAATTTGTATTAAAAAACCAGGATTTTCTCAATTTTTTTCTGGACGTATCCACATTGGCTTCCGAACGACTCAAATATAAGATTAGTTTTCGATGCATCTCAAATGTTATCTTCGATGACAGCACGAGAATGGAAGTTCAAAAGTTTTTAGAAGATTGGGAATGAAAGATCAAATGTTCTATCCTTCACGATGCACCATTCATTCCCTCTATGTATCTGGAAACAAAAGGCAGGCGTTTGATTACTGCTTCATTCAAAGAAATGCTTCCTGACAGGAAATAGTAAGAGAGATCACTTCCATTAGGCAACAAAGGGCACGTCAGGAAAGTGGGCATCATCGGTGAATGAAGTAATGAGAAGACAGTAAAGCGATGGAAAGAGTTCATAGAAACCGAAGTCAGACACAAAACTTTTCGAAATAGTTTATCAAATATATTCCAAAGGCTTCCTTATTTTAGCCCGTTCACGCCCGAATTAATTTAAAGCATAGATTTCAATAAATTTCGACTAAGCTATGTTTAAAACTCCAAAATTAAGATAACTGTAAAGGAAAATTAAATTCGGAGAAAAAAATTTGGTTTTTCTTTTTTCAAAATATTTTAGAAAAATATAAAAGCAATTGGTAGATTTTTTTTGCATAAATGTAGGAATTGTATCTTTCCCGTCTAGCTTAATAGCGTAAGTTTAATTCCTTCCTAATAATATTTTTTCATTTTCCGAACAAGCTAATTTGAATAATTGTTTTGTGAGCGGAAAGATATCGGAAGATAACGATCACGCGCTCTCTCCGTGCTAATCACGTGATGCGTGGGTGTTTCTCCGTTAAAACCCAGTGTAATATTTGAATCCAGGCTTATTGAAATCAAGAAGAACGGTCATGCAGTAGATTGGTGAGCGCAAGAAGCTACGGGATCTCTTCCCAGTTAGCACGGCGGCGATGGACGATGGCTACTACTAACCTTTTAAACGAGGTGTAAGTTGATATTTAACTAAGTAACTAACAAACCCTAAATCTCTCTCTCTTGCCAAATATGTAAATAGTCATCTGTGTAAATACCTTTCTCATATTATGTTTTATAAATAAATAATTTAGTTCTAACTCCTGTTTCTCCTCTTTTATCTTTGGTGCATTTTCCCCTAGAGTGTTCCTTAGATGAAGTATTTTTACCTGTAGGTAGGTTTGGGATTTAACCACCCACCCCTTCTTTTAGAATTGGGGCTCAAGCCTGATGTGAATTTCTCCACAAAAATTATTGGCTTCGGCCGAGATAGGAAGATAATAATTCCACATAAATAGTAAAGATTTTTAATATGTAGTAAAATATTAAAAAATAAAAATTATTTTGTAAATCCTTGCATTACCTCAAAAATAAATCAAAGAAAAAATCAAAAAATTTCAAAATAACGACATTTTGACTCCAAAATCTCGCTAACTTGTTGTGCATACCTGTTGAAAACTGTTTAGGAGTTTGATAAGACCCATTGACTTCAGAGGCGTTGCAAAAAAGAATCAATGGAATGCATTCGGTATAGCTACGGAATTGAAATTGTAACTGTCGTCAAATGAGGACGCTGTGCGTTACTGGATTGAAAAGGAAGATGTGGCTTCATTATTCACCAAAATCACACTATTGTTTTCCTGAATAAGAAACTTTTGTAGTTAGTAAATTGGAAAACAACTTCAATACATATCCTGAGGTAAGATGGAGATTTGCTAATTTAAACGTTAGTAATTCGAATTTTTTTCTATGGTTCCTTGAATTTTCTATTAATGATAATATTAAAATATCGAACATGTTAATAATTCGAATTTATTTTGACTAATTCAAAGTCCAAACTAATTATTTCTGAATTTTTTTTCTCGTAATTCGATCGTACCTCGTCTCCTCAGTGATCGTAGGTGAATAATTTTTAAGGCACTTAATTCACTCAAGGGCTTTATTGCTGTTCAAAGAATTCTGTGAAAAGCAATAAAAAAATTATTGATTTCAAAAACTTTGAACACTTTAGATGTGAATTGCCCTGTTTATTTTGAAGTTTTTTTGTAAGATGTTATATCCAAAGTACTGAATTACGGATTTAATTAAAGTATAATTTTTAAAATATTTTAACTATAATCATCATCACTTTTTAATTAAAATTATTGACTTTTTATTTATCACTCGGAACTATTTATCAAAACTGTAAAACATCAAAAATGAATCGTTTCTCCCATTTATTTAAAAAATTGCAGTTTGCTTTTGCTGTGTTCTTCTATACGCAAGCTCTTCTGAATTCGAATTTTTATTGTGGCCTTTAGCTTTCATGAGCTCTGTTCACTGTTAGTGTTTCAGCAAAAAATATCAAGATCCTTTAAAATGCCGCATTCTTCCAAGATTAATTACTGCATTTATCTTTTCGTTCTGCAACATATTACAGATTGTTCAATTTGGCTCTTATGATGCACGTGCTTTGACGCAATTATCAACAGCGCATCAGCCAATAACCATAAAATGGTAGCTGATTCCCGTAGCCTAACTGCGTCCAATTCATTGCCTATAATTAATGGAATAATATAAAAGTTTCTATTTGCGGAATTCTCTGAGGTGGCACGCAAAATGATGCATATGAGGAAACGCTGGTAAAGGCAATCACAGGTAGGTGTCATGTAATATTTAAACAATAAAAAATAAGGTTAACATCAGCCAATTTATTGTTAAAAACTATCAGAATCCAGCTTGATACTTGATTACTTAATACCCATGACAAGTATCTTTCTATAACTTTTCTGATGGGTTTAAGTGAACGAATTTGACAATTTTAAACTTACAGAGGTAGTGATGTCCGTTTTAAGAAAAGTTGAATGTTTAGTTATTCTTTAGAGCAAATAGAATACTTTCTAAAGTAATTGTTGAAATTCAAATGGTAATGTTTTTAAGGTACCCGACTGTGTTCAGAGACATTTTTTTTGAAAAATAACTTATCTATATTTTTTAATGTTATTTTTCAACTGCATATGTTTTAAAACTATGAAAATAATGTAAAATTAGGCTTTCCAAATAATATTTTTTTAAAAACTTAGAAATTTGAAGAAAATTGACTAAAATATTTGCCTTACGCTAACAGCCATAGACAAAATAATGTTCTAAATATACATAAATCCTTGTAGGAGTACATTTTTATGACAGTTATCTGTGTTATTCTCTAACATATCTCATGTACTTCAAAATAGTTTTGAGATATAGCTGAACATAGTTACTAAACTGGTAATTTTTCCTAAAAAAATGCTTTTCGTTTATATTTCAGCACTTAAAAATAATACTTGATTTCAAAATTGACCTTAGTGTTTAGAGGAAAACATCAAGCACATTACAGAAAACAATCTCAGAAAATTTCATATCAATACTTGAATAACTTTTTGAGAAATCATTGTTACGGTCGACAGTTTTCCTCAAAAATATCATTTCTCAGAAAACACATTTAAAGTTTTTACGCAACATAAAGTAATGCTTACAGTTCGATAATAAAACAGCTGTAAGTCCATTTGTAATTCAAGTAGAGTAAAAAGTGAGACAGTTTTAGAAAGCTGGTTAAACAGGCTACAAAATTAAGTAATAAAAAGTTTCTGATAATTTCATCTAAAACGACGATTTTAAACCAGTCGGATACCTTAAACATAAATGTTTGTTAATTAATTTGGGTTTCACTGTATACATTAGAAAAGAACTTACGAACAAAAATAATGAAAAAAAGAATAAAATTCAATGTATATAAAATACTGTTAAAGCAATGTTTTAAAACAGTCAAGGAAAAATAAAGTAAAACAATGCAGGAAACAATTCTTTCTGAAGCAAATGGCAATGGAAAAGGTATTTCTGTCCTTTTTTCATCAGAAGACTTTTATTTGCTTTGGAGCCCGCATCTTGGTATTTTTTAGAACACGAAAGAAACAAAATCAATTGAATTTACCCCAAAAAAGAACAGTACACGACGATAAAAAGTTCCACCAAATCTCAACAGTGTATAAAAGAGAAACCAGGAGGTTGTGAGTGCCATTGACGTCGGAGAAATAAAGAATTAAACGGGAGATAGGAGCTCGTAAACGAAAGTTAAGACTACTTTTTCAGAAAAAAAAAAAAACAGTCCTCCGAGAAACCATCGCATGAAACCATCAGTAAAAATAAAATTGAAAATCTCGATAACAAGCACCAGGAGAATTTAAGTTTAAATTCTTAGGTTAAGTTTCAGATAGTTTGTTCATTATTATAAACATGTTCTTACTTTTTGTTGTTTGAAGACTGTGCTTCAACACATTGACGAGAAATTGGAAGAAACTCAGAAAACAGCCATGTATATACTTTTGTCTTTAAGGTATCCGACTGGTTTAAAATCGTCGTTTTTGGTGAAATTATCAAAAACATTTTTATGACTTAATTTTGTAGCCTTTTTAATCAGCTCTCTAAAACTGTCTCATTTTTTACTCTACGTGAATTTCAAATGTAGTTACAGCTGTTTTATTACCGAACTGTAAGCATTATTTTATGTTGCACGGAAACTTTAAATGTGTTTTCTGAGAAATGATATTTTTGAGGAAAACTGTCGACCGTAACAATGATTTCTCAAAAAGTTATTCAAGTATTGATATGAAATTTTCTGAGATTGCTTTCTGTAATATGCTTGATGTTTTCTTCTAAAAACTAAGATCAATTTTAAAATCAAGTATTATTTTTAAGTGCTTAAATATAAACGAAAAGCATTTGTTATGAAAAATTACCAGTTTAGTAACTATGTTCAGCTATATCTCCAAACTATTTTGAAGTACAAGAAATATTTTAGAGCATAACACGGATAACTGTCATAAAAATGTACTCCTACAATGATTTATGTATATTAAGAATATGATTTTGTCTATGGCTGTTAGAGTAAGGTAGTAATTTTTCTTCGAATTTCTCAGTTTTTAAAAAAAAATATTATTTTGAAAGCCTAATTTTACAATATTTTCATAGTTTTAAAATATATGCAGTTGAAAAACAACGTTAAAAAATATATAAAATTTATTTTTCAAAAAAATATCTCCGAACACGGTCGGAGCACACGGACGAGTTTATTTTTATTTTTCATTGTCAGAAAAATTTTAATAACGTGAATTATGAGTAGGGCGCGCTAAAATTCTAAAACATAGGCGTTTTATATTTAGGAAAAATATATTCCGTGATTTTGGACCGGGACACATATGCCCCATCCGCCGTGATAACTGGGACCAATGTTTCCCAGTAGTCTTCATTAAGTAATTTTGTAAGGAAAAAAGATTTTGAATTAAGATTTGCATATCAATAAAACTTTTATTGAAATTACTCTATATTTTCCGAAAACAAAACATACACACTGGTTAGCTGTCGAACAAGCTTAGGCAAGCTGAGGTGAAAAACACCACAATGCTGCAAGTTACAGTAGTTACATCATGCTTTGTACATGAAAACTCCTATAAACTTAGCAAGACTTATGAGAAATACTTCCACTAGTCCAAGGAGCATTTCTATT
Source organism: Araneus ventricosus (assembly GCA_013235015.1). Classification (NCBI taxonomy): domain Eukaryota; kingdom Metazoa; phylum Arthropoda; class Arachnida; order Araneae; family Araneidae; genus Araneus; species Araneus ventricosus. The sequence goes on along the minus strand of BGPR01001261.1, from coordinate 82,087 downwards.
CCAAGTATATATTTTCAAAGTTCTCTCGGGCCGAATGTGTCCCGTTAGTAGCGAAAGGGCTAATGTATAAGAACACATGGGAAATTCTGAATGTATTCGCCATTAGCAATAGATGGCGAGATTGCTCGTGTTTTGCATACCGTCTGTTACGGATGGTTCAAGAAGTAATTCTTGTTTTCTGACGTATCTTTTCCCAACTTACACCTGTAAGCTCGTGTGCTGGGTATATCTAAAATGTTTCGTTTTCATATAACATTCGTGAGCGATAAAATGGGGGTTTTTTTATATAAGTTAAAGCTTCAAAATAACTTGTCTATTATGTATCAAGTAAATCATATTTGTCAAAAAATTGGATGAAATTTCCGTACCTTCTAGTTGTTATTCTTTCGATTTTATGGAAATAATCAGAATGAGAAATAAGGTGGATACAGAGGCTGTCAGCACAATTTGTAGACGATTTTTGTCTTATTCACAGAACTATTTTACATATTTTTTTCTGTTTTAAATGCTCAGTTTGACAACCCTTATTCTTAACAACCCTTCTAAATCGTAACTTCCATGAACAATAATGCGTTTTACAGTATCGACAGATGTATTTTGTCCCATTCCTCTCGAACAGCTCTCCAAAGTCCACACAGGATTGTAGATCGACCTTTGGATAATACGCTTTTTAAAAGTCCGAAAGCGCTAACATCCATGGGTGACATATCAGGAAATGTGGCAGGAATATCAGTGGAAGGTATAGTCTTAAAACCCATTTATTGTTCCTTTTTTTCAGGAAATTAATAGTGCATTGTGTTGTGTAGCTTCTTGATTGAGTTCTACTGGGCATCGTGGGTAAAGAGATGATATTTGATATTTGAAGAAAGGGGATAAAATATACTCCTGATAGTATGTGGAGTTGATCTTAAAATTTTTCTCCACTCTCTGAACTTTTATTTTTCCCTTATATGAAGAACGGCGACAATCATAAATTCCTTAGAAAAGGACTTTCCTTAGATTCTTTGAACTCTTTTTTTAAGACGCTTTTGTTCTCTTTGATGATAATAAATTTCTTTTCTTGCTGTCATTTAAATAAACCCAAGCTTCTTGTATTCTTACAACATTGTTCTATCCGGATAAAGGCTTTTCATAAAACATTCTGTAGAAGCGATATGTCGTGGAGAAAGACGATAAACATTGTATTTTTGGGGCTTTTTAAGATTTGATATCAGTGTTAATAATATTTTTTACAGTTGATACTGAGCATTTTAATGATTTTGCAGCAAAATTTTGACGTGGAAGATTTCCTTTTAAGATTACAGATCTCACCTTTGGCTTAATTTTGGATACGTATTTGGAGAGACCAAAGAGACGTTACCTTTTCCGCACGTTAACAACGGAAAAAGTGACGTCTCCCAACCCAACCGGGGGTACCAGAACAGACCCGTTAAGCTCAAGTTCCACATTTTGCAGTATGTTAGGTGGTACGAACAACATTTTGGCGCCGTAGGAAGTTCTTCATCTTTATCGAAAGGTCTCTTACGCTTGGGTTTTGCAGTATCTCCAAAGGAAGTGAACGCAGATGCCCCTCTGCAGCGCAAACACACCATTCCATTCCACACGCCTCTGACTCCAGAGACGAAGATCTCCGGTTTGCAGTTTGGATGTGTGTGTAGAATCTTTATTCATGCAAGAGTAAAAAAAAAAAAGAAATGAATGTCAAAATAGATACAAACAAAACCTGTAAAATGGATTACATTGATGATTTCACAGAGGCTACCTCACTAAAACTAGCCCTAACATACCCGATGATTTGTAGTTCAGATGTTTTAAACAAACTTTTTACTTTTCTTGAAAGTGTGGTAGGACGCAATCACATTAACACTAAACACTCCATGACCGGTCAAATTACCGGTTGTAAATTTTTGATTAGAACACTCGCATAAAATATTATCGCTTTTTCGCACTTGACTTCATGGTTTTTTCTATTAAGTATGTACAATTTATTATTCAATATCTGTTTTTATTTTTCTTTTATAATTCTGATAAATACGTGTAGCCTATAATTAACACGACAGGTCATTTGACTGGGAGCAAAATTTATTGCCTTAAAGGATTATTAAATCGAATATGCACGTTTTACATATTATATCAATTCGGTGCGCATTTCTGCAGACTGTAGCATGGTAAGCTTAATATTTAAAAAAAACATTTTCTCATTCGCTATACAAAAAGGCTTTTGTCTGTGAACACAATAACTTTATAGAAATTCAACAAAAATATTTTTTTCTGAATTATTACCTTCAATTTACTTTGTTGAATATAATGAATATTTTCAAAATTCAATAAAAAAATTAACTTTTTATTTAAAAACCGGCCATTTGACGGTTAAGGTACATATTAGGTATAAATTAAATGTTAAAACCAAGCACTTCGCAATAATTAGTGGCAGATGTCCAAGAGATACCGTGATATATGCTGTCGAATTCCAAACAATCCAACTTCTTTTAAACTGACAACCACACACTGCCCCAATCAACGCATCACCTAGCCCCACTTTTTAAAAAAGAAAAATTATATTATCCCCTTTCTGACACATTTTGGCAATAATGTTAGAAAACGTGAACAAATAGGTAAATTTTGTTCACGTTTTTTTCATACTATTCAGGTTTGAACGTTATCATTTTGTAATAAACTAGGGCTATTTTACAACTCTGTAACCGAATATTTCCCCTTATCAGTAAGGTTTTTATTATCAGCAAATGAAAAGCTTCGTTGTTAGAAGACGCTCTAAACGGTGTCCTCAAAGAGAGCAACATAATTTTACTAGGCACTACTTTTTCGACAATAGCTTTCGGCATTCGAAGTCAAGGAATGAGAAACTACTTTACTGACATAATAATTTTATATATAAATTAATGTAATAACATTTTATAAGTCTGAACAATTTCATGCTAATTAGTTCTATACTTCTTTTGTTAAGAGCCGAAAAACATTTTTATCATTTAAAGAAATAATTATTTGTTCCTTGCTTTGAAGAAACACAAATGCAAGTTTAGCTCGTTTACTAACGAGTTGGAGAAAACAGTTTAATTTGCTAGCAGGCGTGCGTGAGCAGGGGATACTTATGTCGTGCATCAGGTTAGATTGCAAAAAATGTAACTACATCATTTTTTGGCTTTGCCAATAACTTTAAAATATTTAAATCTTCTCCACCAAAGTTTCTTTTGTATCTTGTGGCATCATTGGTAACTTTCAAAATTTCAACGGTATTTTTTACAGTTTTATTAAATATCTTAATTTTTCATAATTATTTTTCTAGTAATTAACTTAATATTAATTGCCTTAACTTTTTATGTAATTTCCTTTAATGTTTAAAGTTTATAAAATTGTAAATCAAATTAATTTAACGGTACTATTTGCTCGCCATCTTGTACCGCGTAGGTTTTTGTGAGTTAACAGTGTAGCATCGCCTGACTGGGAGAGATTCCTTTGTGTGAAATTTTGAATAGAATGGCTTGACTGAACAAGAAGAAGGGGGTGCACCTGCGGGGCCCGAGGGCCGTTAGGCCTTTCGTCTCTTGCCCCTGCAGTTATTCCGATGGTCCCCCCAAAAAGAAAAAATGGTTAAAATGGCCAGCAAGAAATTTTTCCACGACAGAATTCTAGAGAGAATATCGTTGAGTTCTAAAAGATGCAAATCGAATACAGTTTGAACTGAAGCTGTTTTTGTTCACGTTTGGGATGGAGGCTGATGTACTACGTTTGTGTTCTTTTTAAAAATAATTTTGTGAACAGGCTGTAGATTTTACGCTCTCCAACGTAATGTAGATTGAGTGATCTTTTAAGTACGCATGAAGTTATCCAGTCTCAGTTATTGGATCAAATTACTCAACCTACCATGCCCAGCAATACTGGACTGCAGTACACGAATAAATCTTATGTTAGAATAATTGAATAGCTGACCCTCGAAGTCTTCTTTTTCGTTATAAATGTGAAATTGAAGGAAGATCTGCTGAAAACATTGTGGGCATCAAATTTCCTGCGATTTGCTGCACATTATTTGTGCAAGAAAGAGTTTCAAGTCAAAACTAGGAAAAAGAAAGCTTGGTTATCCAGGCTAAATTTGAATACAAGTGATGTACAAAATCACGTAATAAGTGCTTCCACTGATTCAAGAACGTTTTGTGACAAAAAAAAATCTTCACAGGTGTAAAGAGTGTGTGCCCTGTGTATTAACGACATATTTCAATTTTCTACTAAGGGATATGTTTCTTGAATTTAAGTTGTATTTTCTTAGTATCTTTTTTCAATTTTTTAAACCTGCAGCGCTTTGTGTAGCTACATTTTTCATTTGGTTTTATATATGTTGGTTGTGTGCATCATCAGTCTGTGTCTTTTCAATATACTTAACTTATAGTTGTCAGTAACCTTCTAATTTAAACATTTGTTAATAAAAAATATTTAAAATTTAAAAATTTTGGTTTTCTTTAATCTCTCAATTATTATATTTGAACGCATGTACTACTTATGTTTTCAGCTACTTTCTTTAGCGGTCAATATTTTTTTGGTGCCTAAAAAGGTAGGTTTTAATTAAGTGTAGCAAAAATTGCATTTTATTGTATTCATATTTTTGCATCAAATGATCATCTCATAATTGGAAATTTGGAAATATATTATAATTCTAGTATAATTAACTTCTATAATTAAAAAATCATATTACATATTTATATCGGGTTGTTTTACAAAAGTAAATGCAACTTTTAGTCATGTATTCTTTAATTACTAGCTTTATACTAAACATAGATTATATAAATAAAAATTGCATTTAAATTTATAAAAGAACTATATAAGAATGTAATGCGATGCGCAATGTAAGCATTTTCTGCATTAGCGCGCCTGCTGGAAGTTTTATCTAAAACAGCAGTTTCCCATTATTAAATATGAAACAATGTTTAGGATAGAGAAGAGTTGGAGAGCATTATTAATCGATCCGAAGGAGGAAGCCAAGAACAAAAATTATATTTCCAGTAAAATTTCCCTTCCGTAAATAAACATTTTTGATTTTGCCTTTAATCAAAACGAAAGTTTTCGAAATCTTTAAAACTCCACAACTTATAATGGAAATGATTTTGGAAGCTTCAAATCTTAAACGTTTCCAGAAAATATATTCCGGGAAAAATTGGGTGGGAAACTGCGATAAAAATTTTATTTGAAGAGATGATATGCGTTCCTTCCCGGTGAAGGGTAATCAACGAGAATTTTAAGTATCTAATATTTAATTCAAAGGGCATAAAATTCAGATAGATTTCGTTGTAAAATTGTGAAAAAGAAATTGCATAATTGCATTTCTTTTCATTTCTCTAAACGGAAATTAATATCTATTAATGATTAATATTTAATAATATTTATTAACGGAAATTAATATCTAGTTTCAGAAAAAAAAAACCTCGTTCTAAAATATGTAGAGAAACTCATAAACTGTCTATAGAGGAACAAGTTTATAAGGAGCATTAATTTTTTTTTTTTTACTTTGATACGTTTTGTGGGATTTGCCAAAAACAAGTAATTTGAAAAAAATTTCAAGTCAATTCCTACTTAGGTCAACAAAGAAAAATTTTATTTCAGAAATTTGTTCCTATGCACTGTGCAATGACATATCATTTTTCCTCCTGCAAATTGCACCATGAAATTCCATATTATTACAAAGCTATAAAGTAGTTCTAAACTTGGCGACAAATTTGGCGACCTTGGCGACGAATTTGGCGACCATTTTGGCGATTTGGAGGCAAAGTTGCGAGGCTCTAATAAATAAAATTAATTAATTCAATTAAATATTTGAAAAAACTGTATTAACATAGAGTGTCATCCACTACAAGTTTTAAAAAATGTATTTGAACTTGAGTGGATGAATGAAAAGTATTTGATTAACGGTTGAAAATTTTAACAAGATATATATATATATATATATATATATAGGGAGAGTGTGAACTAATAGTACTAACTAATAGTAGGAATTGAATAAATCAGAACATTTCAGATACTTGTAACTGCTACTCTATTGAAAATTTTATCTCATAAAGAAACTTTGCGTTCAATTCTTTTTCTTTTGCTTTGACCATTATTTTTGTGTCTCTTTTGCTCTGTTAAGATAATTTGTGTTATGAAAAATCCTAAACAAATATCTATTTTCTAAATTCACATTTTTCATCAGCTACTTCTATAGGATTATTCAAAGTGCAAATAATATGGACAGGAAAAGGAAAGGAAAGAAACCCACAACGACCCCGCCTACCCGAAAGGGTCTGAGGCACTTAGCGGGACGGTGGGGAATAAAACCCAGATAGCACGTAAGTTTGCAGCAAATTTGATTTTGACTTGATATTGTATTGTCATAGCAAATTTGACGCGTCAAACTTGAAGCGAACTTGTGGCAAGTTCACCGTGACAGCTAGCGCCACCCTCTCTTGCATTGCAAGTCTGCTGCAAGTTCACAGCTCCACCTCCTTTGCAATGCAAGTTTGCAAAACAAGCTTGATGCAAAGCACAAAGAGATAATTATCTTTGTCTCTGTTTAAAAAAAAAACATCCGATTTTTTTAATAGCATCTCCTAGACCGTCCTTCTTTTTATTAATTCAATAAATCAATGATGATTTGTAAAAAAATTAACTTTTTTATAAAAAAAAATTTGAAACATTTTCCATCTTTTTACTAAAAGTTTTTACTTTAAAGAAAACTATATCGCCTTTTTCTTAATGTTGAAATTTTAGCGTTTATAAACAAAATTAAACCGAATAAACAGTCAATGTTTGTTGAAAAATAAACTTATACATTTTGTCCCATTTTAAAGTAATTACTTTTGAACTCTAATTTCATAATTTATTCTACTAACAGAACGTAGTTATTAGCGAAAATCGCTCTCTCTTTGACTTCAAATCATATTCGCAACTCAAAAAATTAACGAAATCAAGAAAATAGTTTAAAATAAATCGTATGCGAAACGAATCGAACGACGTATTAGCGAAATCTATCTTCTCTCAGAGTTTAACTGGCCGAATGGTTAAAGCGCCCGCTTCCCGAGCGCTAGGTCGCGAGTTCTATCCTGGGTTGTGTTCGTACTCTGTTTTTTCTCTAATTTGCAATTCAAGCTTGCTGCAAGTTCGTCCTATGGTGACTTCGAGGCTTGCGTTAACTTGCTGCAAGCTTGTTTCACATTTGCACACTTGTCGTGACAAATTTGCAGAAAGCTTGCAGATTTGCAGTGCAAATTTCCTGCAAACTAAAATTGCTATCTGGGAAAGGGCAGGGAGGAATCACAAAAATAAACCAAAATTCTAAACGGAAATGCCAACGAGATGAGCTAGAGGGCTCTGCTGTCTGCCGATGTAGTTGCATTTCAGCGCCAGTTATTTAAATATGGAGAATATGCAACTGTTTACAAATGATGAGATCGAGAATATGCGCACTGAGTGTGGAGCATTTCCTTACAGAAGAGATGCAGCATGATTGTAAGAGAAACGGTATCCTAAAAGAAGTTTACCGCGTTACAAAATGTTTGTGATTTTTTTTTTGCGAAACTTGTAAGAATGGACACAATGTCACCAGTCACAATTCAACTCGCCCACTACAGACCCACGCACCTGTCCTGGAAGAAGAAACCTTGCGTGTTTGGAATAAAATTCTGTCAAAATCATGCGAGCCATTGCCCGTGAAATTACAGATTCTCTATTCAATGTGTGGCTCAAGTTACACAGGAAGTATTTACGAGGCGTGTCCGGAAAGTAAGTACCGTTTCGTTCTACCGCCACAGCAGCGCTAGTGTCGGAGTTCCGCGCATATGCACACGTGTCTCTGGTTGATTGTCTGTCAACTCACGCCATTAAAGCCAGATTGGGTTGTGTTTATATGTGTTAATGAGCGTTCAAAATGTTTAAGACAATTGCCGATCCCTCCGACTGTGAAGTGCGTTCTGTAATACGGTTTTTGAACGTAAATAATGTTAAGCAAACTGAAATTCATCGCCAACTTGTAGAGATTTATGGTGAAAATGTAATGACTGATGGAATGGTTAGAAAGTGGGTTCGGCAATTCAATGATGGACGCACCAGTGGTCTTGACGAAGCACAGAGTGGGCGACCTGTTGTCAATGATGGTTTGGTTGCAAAAGTGAATGAGAAAATTCGTGAAAACAGACGGTTCACAATAAGAATGCTTTGTCTTGAGTTTCCACAAATTTCAAAAACTGTTTTGCATGAAAATGTCACAAATCGCTTAAATTATCGCAAGTGATGACGACGCAAAAAACGGTGTTCAGCAGTGGCTGTCTTCACTGGCGGCATCTTTCTTTGAAGAGGGTATAGACAATTTGGTTTCCCGCTATGACAAATGCCTGAACAATGGTGGTAACTATGTAGAAAAATAGTTTCCGAAATGCTCTTTCTTGTAAAAATAAATTTTGTTTCTAGAAATCTGTTTTCAATTCCTACTATTAGTTCACACTCTCCCTATATATATATATATATATATATATATATATATATCTTGTTCAAATTTTGCAATCGATTTTAAACTAACTTCCCGATGAGCTGGAGACTTGAAACTTTAAACGTAGCTCAGAACTAGATGACAATGCAATATTAATTCGCTTTCTTGTCTGTATGTTTGTCCGTTTGTCTGTCATTTCATATTTTGTATGACGCATGCGCAATACGCTTTTCATTATATCTCGAGAACTATTAACATTACAGACTTGGTTCTTGGGTATATGGATGGCCCATGAGATCATCGAAGCACCTCCATATTTTAGCCATATCTTTGCGCATGCGCAGTACGTTTTTCATTATATCTCGAAAACTTTTAACATTACAGACTTGGTTCTTGGGTATATCGATGGCCCATGGGATCATCGAAGCACTTCCATATTTTAGCCATATCTTTGCGCATGCGCAGTACGTTTTTCATTATATCTCGAAAACTATTAACATTACAGATTTGGCGACTTGACGATAAATTTGGTGATCTTGGAGAAAAATTTGGCGACTTTGGCGACAAAGGGAATTTTTAGTATTCAATCGTTAATAAAATACTTTTTATTCATCCACTCAAGTTCAAATACATTTTTTAAAACTTGTAGTGGATGACACTTGATGGTAATACAGTTTTTTCAAATATTAATTCATTAATTAAATTTAATTAATTAATTTTAGTTTTGTATGGGAGAAAAAATTTCTAAAATAAAATTTTTTCTTTGTTGACCTAAGTAGGAATTGACATAATTTTTTTTTATATTACTTGTTTATGCGAGTTTTTCCAAAACGGTACTTACTTTCCGGACACGCCTCGTACATACATTCCATGCGAAACGGGTCCAATGTAAAGAATCGCCAAAAAATAGTGGGGGAAAGTGGGGTAAAACCGGGTACCTAAGGTTCGGAGGCCTGTTGGAGCTAAACTATTAGACACAGAGCTTGTCACATTTTACTAAAGTATTCGTTATTTGTCAGAGTACAATATATCTTTCAAGAAAAGTCATAGTTTCACTACTTTTTTACCAATGAATTTTTTTTGTTTAGAAAGTCAAACCACCCGGTTTCACCCCACTAATGGAGTAAAACCGGGTACACATATTAACTCTATGGCAAGTTAAGTAAAACTAGATTTTCAGTGGAAAATAGCATGAAATTTTTATTTTATGTGACAATTTAAGAATAAAACAATTTTTTAATATTTAACAATAGTTATAATAGTTGGCAATTTAAGAAAAATGACTTGTCACCCACCACCCTCCATTTTCGAGATATACCTCCAAAATAAAAGAGGCAGAGTCTCTCAGCCTCTACAACCGCCAATTCGCCAAGTTATTCGCCAAGTTGCAAGCATAGCTACAGGATATTAATATTACGGAAGAACAGCTGGTCGCCGAAGGCGGCTAGACATAGAAAATTTTTTTTGAATACATAACATTTTTTCAAGGTTAAGTAAAAGATCAAAAATTCTTCTGCTTCACTATTTTCATATATATATATTTGCTTTTGATTCTTTTTAAATCATCTTCAATGTATTTATCTTTTATTCCAGAATTTTCCCATTTTCCATTTTAATTGTCTTGTGCTTTTTGAAGGGATGGCGGCATATTTTAACGGATTTCGTTTGTCGTTAGCAGAAAAAGCACAAATTAATATCATGAGCGATCTTCTCTCCCTGACGAGCGGCTCGCTATGATATTTTTCAATTTATTTTGGTTTATGTCTATATTTTTGCCATTGTGTCTTGATTGTTTTTGAGTTTTTGTCTTATGTTTCTAGTTTGTTTTGATATATTACTTCCTCAACACTTCTTGGAAAATTTTTCTTCTGTTCTTCACTGTTTCTTTTTGTGAATAACCTACAAACATAGTTGTAAATTATCAAAAAAAAATAAAAGCTGTGACTAGGTCAGCTTGCTTTCATGTCTAAGCATTTTTCGGTTGCAGGCCACGGAAACGAACGCATGAAAAAAAACATCTACTCTCAAGCAAAACTTCAGAAAAGAAAAGAAGCGAATGACATTTCTTTTTATTCTCGGCATCTTTCAAGACGTACTTTATACATAGAAAAAAGGAACCTGAAAAGAGTGAAAAGAAAAGAAAAACAGTATGTCAGAAACTAGCTGTACTTTAATTGCCTCAGGTGCAAAAGATGGCCTTAGCGAATCCATCTACGAAAATAAGTAAAATTGTGAGTTCTGTAAGGCAACACAGCCAAGACTGTAGAAATCCCATTTAGTTGAAAAGAAAGTAGTTGTTGTAATTCGATTTTGTTTTCTACATTTTTTCAACTGAATTTTTGTACTTAGAGCATTAAAAATAGAAAATTTTTCCTGTGATTACATTTTTGCAGGTCTTCAACTTGAGAAGCTTAAAAATAAAGATGTCGGTAAGACAATAAGAGATCTGAAAGATTTTATTTACTTGTAAGATGATAATTACATTTTGAATTGATTTTATTTGCTTTGCAGCATCCTTCAAATAAAATTTTGAGTAGAAAACGGATGCTCAAATTAGATTGCACTTAAATGGGAGTAAAAAAATGTTCTCCTTCTTTTAAAGAGAAATTCCTGCCACATTTATTATTAGAGCACTTGATGTGAATGAAATAAAAAGAGCCTCCAGTTTTAAAAGAGAAAAATTAATTGGAGAGGTTTCTTTAGTGCTTATCAATCTTATAGTGATAAAATGATTCTGCAATGATAATTGCACCTGACATAAATATTGAAACTGTTTCAAAGTATGAGTTCTAAGGGGTTGCGCCTATTTTAAGCATTTATAAAGTTATTTGTCAAGTTTTTTTTAAAAAATTTGTTGAGAACTCAAGTTTCTTGTAAAAGATATGTATGAAATTTCAAAACCTTTCTTGTTTCACTCTTGATAACAATTTAATTATCCTTGGAGTTTTCAGTATTTCAGAATGCCTTAACATCTTCTGTCTCCAGATGTAAAAAAAGAGAGTTGTAATTCCATCCGATAGATGCTTGCGAAGTCAAAGTATTGATTATAGTAAATCATGTTTTTTCGCGATATATTTTACGAAATTTCTGTATTACATATTTTAAAATAATTGATTCTCCGTCTCTCATAGGCGATCAGGATAAAACGAATAAACTAGAATTCTTTCTGAATTTATTTCAGGATTTGTTTATTTTTTAAATTAAAGGAAACCATTGCATTATTGTGGCTTATATGAAAAGTCTGCAGATTTTTTCCAAGATTACATATTATGATAAAGACAATTAGACAATTAAAAACATTTTAAGAGTTCCAAAATATCATTAAAAAATAATTGTTCCGTAGTAGTTAGAATTCCGGATATTTCACTGTATTTAAAATATTTAATCTTTCTTTTTAATTATTTCTATTATTTTAAAGGCGATTTATTATATATAAGAATTGAGTAAGATACATAATAGAAACAGAGAAGTTCCTAGCATAAACGGTCCAAATTGTTTTTAAAACATTTGTTTTAACTTAGCATGTGATGAAAGAAAAAAAAATAAAAACTCTGAGAAGAAGGAAAAGCAAGCATTGTAATCAGCGTTCCTTATAAAAATGTCATTGTATATAAAATAAGGAACATTTAAGCTGATAAATTGTTATTATTTCCGCATGTGTAGTTCAGTCTTAGCATATGTTGTAGGAGATATAATCAATTAAAACTTATGAAGTGTTCTTTCTTCAACAGTACCAATTTGCAGACTTTAAAAAACATAAGAAAGGCGCAGTTCGGGCAAAATAAATAAATCACAAGCTACCACAGACCCTTGCTACATGTGATAAACTTGTGAATTATCTACTCTGTAACCATTATACTACTCTGTGTAAATGTTGTATTTAAGAGATTGATAATTACATTACATATTAATTCGAAATTTTTGTTTTATGATTTTATCCCGACGTTTTCACGAAAAATCTACTGCGCGGACCCGAACTACGCCTTTCTTATATTTTATTTAGAGTAGATGACAGTATATAGAACTACATTTCGTGTATGCGCAGTAAAACATTATTTACTACAAAAGCTCATATTTCCCGTAATATTCAAATTTTTGAATTCAAATTTTAATACAATGTTTCTTTTACGTATTGTCAAGTATTCTGTCCGTTTCATACAATTCGAATGAAAACTGTGCATGTTATAATGAAAAAACAGGCGGAGTTTGAAATTTTCAATTTAATACCGATTTTTACTTATATTCTGATAAATATTTTTATTGTCTCACTTTGGCTCCTAATAATACTCCTCAAGCTCTTTAAAATGATACCAGAATCAACCTTTTAGCTAAACGGTTTTCCACGCTACACTTATTTATTACCCTAGATAAAGCTAATTTCTAATTATCACGCGTAAACGCCTACACTGGTACGATGACGTCACAGGCAAAACAAATACTATGCGACAAACTCTTACAGACATGATCTATCCGTTGTGGGGTCAACCATTCTTTTCGCATCATTAGTCTCGTAGTTATTAGCGATTCAAATCTGACGGTATTTTGTGACACAAGAAAGTTCGACCGACTATTACTGTAACGAGCGGAAAACGTTTTCATGTCAAAAATATCCTTCATTTTTCCTTGTAAAAATAATTTCAGCGTTTTTTCCCCATCAACAGCTGTTAAATATCTCTGAGCAAGAATTCTTATTCCTCAAAATACGCTCTTTCATTTATATTCAGACAGAAACCTGAATCTTTCGAATAAATCTAGAAATCCTGTTTTTGGCTCTTTATTTCTCGCACGAACAATTCAGAGCAAACTTTCTTTCGAAACAGAGTTCCAGGAAGTCAAATGTTTTAGAAGGATATATTATTGCATTGAAATAAAAGAAATCCTTTTTTGAACGTTATCTCAATTGAAATTTAATGGAATTTCTGATCGGAGCATTTTAGAATGTCTTTGTCTAAAACCATTCATCAGAAAAATCTCTTCAAGTGATGAATACTGAACAAACTGCGTTTTCTAACACCTTTAGAAACTGTGAAATTCCTTTTGTCTTAAAGTAAAACCTGTGTTGAGCATGAAATTGCTTGAGTAAAAAAAAGTTTCCGTTATCCGCTCTACAGGAAGGATTACTCGAAATGTTTTCAAATGCTTCTAAGTTTCGAAAATTTCAAGTGATGAAGCATTCACAGCTTGGAAGTAAAAATAGTGTCTTGTTTAACTTTTCAGACTGTCGTAGAAATTACAGACGGTTGTGAAATTTGTAAAAATATCACACAGTTTTGCTCTCTGTATTTAATTTTAAAATATTGGAAGCTTATATTATTATCAATGAAATTTATTTTTTGCAATTACTGCTTATTTCATTATTTCATTGTTATCCTTTTTCCTTAGTTCTTTCTAAGACATAGTAAAACATTATTATTCGCCCTATTCAGATTTTATTTTAAATTCTATCTTACCACCGTAATCTTTGTGGCCTCATCGCGGCATCTGGCAATATCCTGAATTGTGATTTCATACAGATCGGATCCGCCCTCTTTGGCGATACAGGCAGGAAAATCTATAACATCATGCCCTCAGTTAGTCTCCGTCCCACTAACTGGATTAGAGAGGATGTTATCTTCTTTTCTCAACATGGACCTTTCCCTGCCTACCTCAAAAGGTTTCGCCTGTTTGACAGCGATTACTGCAGTTGTGGTGGAATTGGCACGGCACTTCACTATGCCACGGAGTGTATTTACACAGTGCCTTGGCATATGAGGAAGCCAGCTTCAAACTTCAAACAAGAATGGCTGAAAAGGGTCGCCAATAACCTCGTCTCCAGGCAGAAAATTCGTGGGATTGTCAAATTCATGAGCGAAAACAGAGATCTTTTCCGGCCTCCCTAGCCTTCAACTTCCCAGCGAGCTGAAGTAAGTAGCTCAATCACCGGAAATTCCCCCTTCAAATGGAAGAAAGGTATTTCAACATCTAAAGAAAAGAAGACTATTGCGAACTAATTGTGTAAAAGTGAAAATGCCTGTGCTGTACACAGTGTATATATTTCCTTCTTTCTGTTTATTTTGTTTTTCTTAAATAAAATTCCCGTGTCTTGCCCATCAAACCGTTCAGTGACCGGTCTGGTCACGGGTACGGGGGTAAGGGACGGCGTTCTGTTCTGTGATGTCACCCATTGACCAATAGCGACGAGTCTGTTACAGTATTTAAGGACTGATTGCTACTGTTCATTCTCTGCTCTTCCTTCTTTGTATCATTTGATTAGCTAGCTGTGTAATGATTTTATGATTTAATATTTTAATTTAATTGTTGTTTTCATTAAATTTGTATTTTATTAACGAGTAGTCTTGCTTTGACTTCGTCATCAGTTACGCACAATGGAATACTTCTGATTAATGTGAATGCAAGTATGATAGATCGAGAGGTCGAGTAGGGTAGAATCGTACAAGTTAACATGTAGCACTTGAGTGTCGATACTTCTACGTACCGACTACCTCAGCATCTACATAAATAAATCTCTCCTCTATCAATGCTGTGAAGTTAACTTGACTTAGACGTAGGCCTAGGATTTACATCTTAATAACAAACTTGAATTTGTGAATTCCTGCTATTGTCAGCATACAAGACCCATCCATAGAGGAAGTTTCCCTATCTTCGCAAATAGAAAGAAAAGACAGTTTCATGACATCATTTAATGGAACAAGTAAAGCACATGATCAGCTACTTTTCAACACTTTCAACCTCTCGAATAAACACACTTGCCATAACGCTGGATTAATTTCTCTATTCTGGTGTAGCAGAAGTGTGTCTCCAATGATGGAAAACTGTAGGGGAAACTAGGGTTACTTGACCCTACGTGATTTTCTCAGATTGTGAAATAATTGGTAATTTGGGCGGGCCATTTTTATTGGACCTTTGGTCATGTAGTCTATTGGAGGGCTTGGAGGGTCTATTGGAGGGCTTGGAGGGAATTCCTGCTATTGTTATCATACAATACCTATCCATAGAGGAAGTTTCCCTAGTTTCGCAAATAGAAAGAAAAGACAGTTTCATGACAACTTTTCATGGAACAAATAAAGCACAGGATCAGCTACTTTTCAACACATTCACCACTAGAATAAATACACTTGCCATAACGATCCATCAATTTTTCTATTCTGGTGTAGCAGAAGTGTGCCGCCAGGGATGGAAACAGTAGGGGACACTTGGGTTACTTGACCTTACGTAATTTTCTCAGATTGTGAAATAATTGGTAATTTGGACGGGCCATTTTTATTGGACCTTTGGTCATGTGGTCTATTGGAGGGGATTCCCATTTCGATCTGTAAAGCCATCGTGATAGTCTGTAAGTAAATATGTTTCGGGGGTCTAAAAGTAAATTTTCACTTTTTCCTTCCTCAGTGCATTGGAAATTTGCCATTGAAGATGCGATGAATTAATATATTTCTAAGTTTTAAGCATACTTTAAGCTATAATTTGATATATGATATTATATAACATCTTAATTCTAAGTGGTTTAATTTTTATATTAATTTTTAAAAAGTCAATTAGGGATAATTGACCCTACCAAAAAGTAACTGCAGCTTCGATGTCGTAGCCGACAGAAACACATTGTGTGGTTGAGATCAATATTCTGGTGCAATGGAGTTCCTCGCCAATATGGCAACTCAAAAAAGAGGATAATTATTCAAACATTTTAAACCAATTACTTAAAAAATAAATTTTTTTAATGTGATAATTTCAATTAATCCAAATAATTATTTTAGTAAGAATTTTAAATAGAATTGAAATTTATTTATTCCATTTTTTCCTCGCTTCCGAAAAAACTTTTTTTCATCCATTATTTAAAGAAAAATATTTTGTTCAAAATATTTGTTATAGTTTGGTTTCTTTAAACCTTTCGCCATTTCGAATGAGTTCATCTCTTTGTTGGTTTGAATTTTCTCGAAGAATACGTATTTCTTTTTTTGCTTTTTTCGAAATATAATATTAGGAGAACTAAGTAAATCTATTTAGCCTTTCCAATTTCTTGTTTCGTGCATCATTTTTTTTAAATCCTTTCTTTTCACTTTGATGCTATTATGTTTTATTTTCCTCAATTCGCCAATTTTTCAATGTGCTAGTGACGTTGCTAGGTTCCCCGTTCCATAGATTGTCATTTAATTAATTCAATATTTTATTTATACACTTTTGAACAACTTTAATTTAATTTAATAAATATATTTAATTTTATGAGTAGACAAATTTAATTTATTAACTAGAATTTTAGTAATAACAATTGCGTTTGTTAAATGTCATATTTTTTATATTTAATATTAATTTCATTAATATTTTTGATAATTAGGATACTTTCAATTCAGTACTTTGAACCTAATATCTAAATTTCTCGAACATACAAATCATCGAAAGAATTTAAGTGCTATTTGAATGTAGGGTCAAGTATCCTACCACTAGGGTGAAGTATCCCTATGGTTAGGGATACTTGACCCTCGGTGATTTCATGAGATATATTTATTGTGCGATTAAATAACATATCAATTTAGCATAAGTACATTTATCCTTCTTAAAAATATATCTTCTCATTATGCTAATTATCAAACTTTTTGAGAAATATAAGAATAATTCAAATTAGGGTCAAGTTTCCCTGGTTTCTCCTACGTGACCTATAAGTGTTCGAGTATCAGGTTTTCCGGTACCCACTTTGCACAGAATTTCTGGAGCAACACCAGAGCCCTCTCCCACGAAGATTATCTATCAGAGTCTGAAAGTTAAAAGTATGTGATGGCAGTTGCCAGTCACCTGACTGTAGCTATCAAAACCAGAACCACGTAGACAACAGGTTGGGAAATCACTTTCTGACCACCCTAGCGATTACGATCATTATATTTAAGAGAATATCACTGAAAAATTGTGAGAACTTTATATAGTTCGACATATTATCTTGATATTGAAAATTTAAGATATTTCCTCGGTTGCCAAATGTGTTGAGTCATAAACATTATCAAGTTGGTCGCCAAATTTAGCTTCTTATCTAGGTTTACTAACATCGCATAAGTAAATACCACAATAAAAATTCGATTAACCGTCTCTGTCCGGACCAGGGCTGTGACGGATAACCGAAATCTCTTGAAACATATGCGCATCATCATGATTTCACCGCTGGCTTTGGAGGAAAATGAAAATAAAATCTTTTAGAAGGGAATAGATCATGCCCTCAGTTAGTCTCCGTCCCACTAACTGGATTAGAGAGGATGTTATCTTCTCTCAACATGGACCTTTCCCTGCCTACCTCAAAAGGTTTCACCTGTCTGACAGCGATTATTGCAGTTGTGGCGGAATTGGCACGGCACGTCACTATGCCACGGAGTGTATCTATACAGTTTCTTGGCATATGAGGAAGCCAGCTCCAAACTTCGAACAAGAATGGCTGAAAAGGGTTGCCACTACCCTAGTCTCCAGGCAGAAAATTCGTGGGATTATCAAATTCATTAACGGAAACAGAGATCCTTTCCGGCCTCCCTAGCCTTCAACTTCCCAGAGAGCTGAAGTAAGTAGCTCAATTACCGGACATTCCCCCTTCAAATAAAAGAAAGGTATTTCAACATCTAAAGAAAAGAAGACTATTGCGAACTATTAGTGTAAAAGTGGAAATGCCTGTGCTGTACACAGTGTATATATTTCCTTCTTTCTGTTTATTTTGTTTTTCTTAAATAAAATTCCCGTGTCTTGCCCATCAAACCGTTCAGTGACCGGTCTGGTCACGGGTACGGGGGTAAAAGACGGCGTTCTGTTCTGTATTTAATTTTACAAAACGATCAATATAAACTTCAATAGAAGAGTAGCAAGGTGCAGAAACGTATGGTAAAACTATAAACCTACGGCTTTAGACGTTGACGGATAAGAGAAAATAACGGTTAAACGAGTAACGGTTAATCGAGATTGCACCGTACTATTAAAAATTTGACTCGTGTAATACTAAGAAAGTAAGGTAACTATTACGATCAAAACATCTTTAAATTATAGGTAACTAACGCTTACCTTTGTTTTGGTCGTATCAGGTTTTTTCTTCATACTGGAGTGGCTTTTATATTATCTGAAATCTCTTTATTATGTGGCAGGTATGTAGTCAGGGAGTAAATCTTTAAGAATGAAAATATTTAATAATTATTTTTACATGACTAATTTTATATTTACATAAGTTGGAAAAAGGGGATTACAAAGACGCGTAGAAAAGTTGGCCGCTAAAACCGAAAGAGAAAGCAAGGTAAACAAAACCCCTGGTGGCGGGGAAGGAAAGTTCTCTTCAGTTAATTTCAGTCCCTGGTGGTTTCCGACACTCTCCCACCTTTGAGTTTCGTCAAGGTTTGAAGAAACTCAAATAAATGAGTCCAGGAGAGCACTGGGCTTTAGAAGCCGGCCATAACGGGATCTTCTTCTGGAACACACGTTCACATTCGGGTTCACATCCGGAACTGCAGGAGAGTCACTAGATGTTGGTGCACCATCAGGAATCATTGTGGATAGAGGATCGCTCTTTGGGGGCCTTGGGACAGCAGACTTTTCACTCTGGCTGATCTCAAGAGGAAAGAGTCTCTGTATTGGGCGTAAGAAAGATCCAGATTTTGTCTGGATTTCAACTAGACGAACTTTCTTGTCTTTTCCCAGGTATAATTTTATCACTCTTCCCAAGGGCCAATTTATTCTCTTGACGTTACTATCACCGATGAGAACAATGTCTCCTTCTTTAATTTTAGATTCATTACAAATCTTGGAAAATTCTCTAAGATGTCCAAGATATTCGATTCTGAAACGTTTTCTGAGATCTTGACACAATTTTTGTCTGTAGAAGAATCTTTTATTCATTCTCTTAGCGTCTATTTGATCAATATCTGGAACTCCTATTTCTTTTACATCTTGTAGAAACATAGCAGGTGTTAATGCTACAAGATCTTCATTGTCTTCACTTAAGTATGTCAAAGGTCTAGAATTTATAATGCCCTCAGCATCACATAGTACAGTG
This sequence comes from Araneus ventricosus, assembly GCA_013235015.1. Lineage (NCBI taxonomy): Eukaryota > Metazoa > Arthropoda > Arachnida > Araneae > Araneidae > Araneus > Araneus ventricosus. The sequence goes on along the minus strand of BGPR01001261.1, from coordinate 62,612 downwards.
CACAATTCTTCAAACTGTAAGGAGGCCTTTCCAAGAACTTTTCTTAAGATAGATTTCAACATACCTATAAGCCTTTCCCAAAATCCGCCCCACCAGGGGGCTGATGGGGGGTTAAATTTCCATTGTATTTTCTTTACTGAGGCATATTCTTGTATTTTTCCCCAATCAACTGATTTCAGCTCATTAGAAGTACCCACTAAGTTGGTTCCATTATCTGAATAAATTGTAGCTGGTCTTCCTCTTCTAGAAATAAACCTTCGTAAAGCTAGAATAAAACTATCTGTCGATAAACTAGTTACCAGCTCAATGTGAACTGCACGATAAACTGCACATGTAAAAAGTACAGCCCAACATTTGGTTTTGTTTTTCAAATATAGTGGTCCGCACAAGTCAACTCCTACTACTTCAAAAACATAAGCATCTCTGACGCGATCTTCGGGTAGTGGAGCACTTACTACTTCTAATGGCCGAGATGCAAAACGTTGGCATATTACACAAGTCCTTATTACTTGACGTATTGTCTTCCTGCTTTTTAAGATCCAATAATTCTCCCTTAAACTCGACATCAAAATCTGTATCCCAGCATGACTAAGTTCAACATGCTTTTCAAAAATAAGTTTCCCGATAACAGCATGCTTTGAAGGCAGCAAAATTGGAAATCTAAATGTCGGTATATCACTTCTTTGAGAAATTTTGGTCTTTACTCTTAGCAAACCATCCGAATCCAGGAATGTCTGTAAGTTCAGTTTTTCGTTTCCCGAAAAACATTGACTTTGAACTTGTTTTAAAATGAACTTTTCTGCAGCCTCCACTTCTTCAAGATCTAAAGTGCCGCCTTTTCTTTCTTTTTTCTGGGTTTTAGCATTTTTATAAAAACGGAAAATCCAAGCCGTGATTCTCGTCATTTTCCGGAAAGAAGATACCTTAGAAAAGTATTCCAATTGCTCTGTCGTGGTGTTAGTGACAGACACAATAGTTTTTCTTTTTTCGGAGTTCACAACGTCAAAATCTGGTATAGTTTCTGAAACAGGCCAATCTTCTATAGGCCTTCGCAGCCAGTTTGGACCCTCCCACCAAAGAGATTTCACAAGTTCCTCTGCATTGGAACCTCGTGATGGAAGGTCAGCTGGGTTTAATGTTCCACTTATGTGCCTCCAGTCTTCAGGATTAGTGAGTTTACGGATTTCCAGCACCCTGTTGTAAACGAACGTTGCCCAATTCTCATTTCTTTGGATCCAATACAAAGCATTCATGGAGTCAGACAAGTAGAAGATTGGTATTTTCTCAAGTCCAAGTTCGGAGATGGTTGCTTTTGCCAATCTAGCTCCAATAGTGCAGGACAAAAGTTCTAGGCGTGGAATAGAGATCTTTTTCAAAGGAGCAACTCTGTTTCTGGCTTGTATTAACTGGCACGACGTATTATCAGCAGATTCAGCTCTCAAGAAGATACATGTAGCGTAAGCACTCTGACTTGCGTCACAGAAAACATGGATGGACAATTTGGAATCTTCTGCAAAGTCCTCTCGTACACACCTTGGTATCTGAAGAGCATTCAGTTTCGGCAACTTCATCTTCCAGCGTTCGAATCTTTCAGTTATTAGCAGAGGGAGTTCAGCATCCCAGGACAACCCCAATTTCCAGCATTCCTGCAACAAACATTTGGGCTCTAGAGTCACTGGACAAGAAAACCCTATCGGATCAAAGATTCGATGAACGGTTGACAGGATTTTTCTTTTTGTAGTAGGTCCTTTATCTTCTTTCATCAAACCTTTCATATCTAGAGACATAGTGTCCTTTGGCAAATTCCACAGAAGTCCAAGAACTGGAACCTTTCGGTCTTCTTGCCTTTCTTCAATTTTGTCTTCTGTAGGAGAATGCTCCCACCCTTGAAGCTCAAACTTGGCAGTAGATAATAGTGCTTGCGATTCCGAAATAAATCTGGCAAGTTCTTTTTTTGTGTTGACGCTGAACACACAATTATCAACGTAGAAGGACCTCATAAGTTGCTGAGCTGTTTCCTTGAGATGATCTGGAGCATTTTTTAAATGAAGTTCTAATGTAGCTCCCAGAAGGAAAGGACTGGAGGAGATTCCAAACACAACTCTTTTGTGCTGCAAGATCTTGATATTTCCTTCTCTTCCTCTATCCTTCCATAAAAATCTAAGATATGGTCTATCTCGTTCTTGTAATCCAATTTGCAGAAAGGCCTTCTTGATGTCAGCTATTACTCCATATTTTCCAACACGAAAGCGATTCATGAGAGATGGAATGAGTTCTACCAGATTTGGTCCCTTTTCGAGGCAGTCATTAATAGAAGGTGTATTCCTTTCTTTAGCTGAACCATCAAAAACGGGTCGAACTTTGGTCGTCGAATTCTCCTTGAAGACAGGATGGTGAGGTAAGAAATGCTGTCCTTGTTTGATTTCTTGCATAGGATCAACTTCTTCAATAATACCCTCCTTCTGCCAATCCTGAAAAACCTCATCATAATCGACCAGCTTTTCGGCACGTTCTAAGGCTTTTATACAACTGTTCAGTCTTCGTTCAGCTATCTTTCTGCCATCAGGAAGAGGTGGATGATCATGTATCCACGGTAGACTGACAATGTAGCGCCCTTCGTTATCTCGTTTTACACTGCGCTCAAAATGTTCCTTCGCCGCTTCTTCTAGTTCTTTTCTACTTTGATTTTCCGCAGGGTCATTGATATTCAATGTATCAAGCCTCCAAAGATCGGATATATTTACGTCGTTGACAAGTAAAGACATTAGCGTACTGGAACTATCGTTTTCAGTAATTCTTGATCTTCCAATAACTGTCCACCCTAACTTGGTGTTCCTCGCAATTAGATCAGGTGAAAGGTTTTTAATTTCCCCTGTAAACAATCTGGCTGCTGTATCTGCCCCTAATAATATGTGAATCTCCTTGGGATCGTTTTCATACAAGCAAAGATTTTCATTTAAACAAATATCACTAGCAAATATTCCCAATTGTTTTAATTCTTCGATATTTTTAGGGTCTTTTAATTTGGGAAGAGAAGTACAAATTTTATTCTGATCCATTACTTCTACATTACATGAGAAATTATTATCTGTATTACGCAATTCAATGGAATATTTCTTGTGGTTTTCCCGCCTTTTCAGCCCTCCGAAAAGTCCATGAGTCACCGTTTGTTCCCCAACACACTTCAATTTCATCACATCCGCTACGTATTTGCTGACATACGACCTTTGGCTCCCAAGGTCAATGATCGATCTAACATAGTGTTTTAACTCATTATTTTCGACGCTAACAATTAAAGTCTGCAGATAAACCTCACTGGAACATAAATTGTTCGCCAACGTGAAATTTTCATTTAAAAGATTATTGTCATCCTTATTTTCATTCAAATGGGTATTATTTTCCAGAACAGAATTATCTTGATTGCATAATATGGATAGATGTCTTTTACCACACAGAGTACAAACTATTTTTGACTTACAAAATTTAGCAAGATGAAATGGCTTTGCACAAATAAAACACGCAGCCTTTTTAGACAGTATTTTTTTTCGTTGTTCCAAACTTAAAGAAAGTGCGTAATTACAATCACCAACAGCATGGAACTCATTGCAGAATATGCAAGCATTTGTTTTTGTTTTTATTTCAGAACTGATCAAATCTGAACTGCTAAATCTCTTTGAAGAAAAACATCTGGAATTGTTTATTTTTTCGCTCGATGAGTCATAGCGCGGATATGAATACTTTTCTTTTTTCGAACTTACAGGAGAAGCATACATTAACGATCGTTCTTTTGCTTTTAGCTGAATTGACAGGAAGTCGACCAATTCATTTATTTCATATTTATCCGATTTCATGCTTTTAT
>BGPR01001261.1:33534-48753 GCA_013235015.1 Araneus ventricosus | reverse complement strand
TTACACTGGGTTTTAACGGAGAGCTTACACCCACGCATCACGTGATTACCGTGAGAAAGCGCGTGATCTTCATCGTCCGATATCTTTCCGCTGACACCACAATATTCAAATGCGCTTGTTCGGAAAGTGAAAGAATATTATTAGGAAGGGATTAAACTTACGCTTTTGAGCTAGACTGGCAAAATACAATTCCTACATATATTCATATCAGAAAAAAGTACGAACTGCACAAAAAGGAATGTGTATAGAGTTAAAATCAATAGACACTATTGAGAGAAAATTAACGTTTTTATCATCTTCAGCAGACAAATTAGTCATATAAGCGTATATATATATCTGCCTATATGATTATGAAATTGGAAAATCGCATATTTCATGGTGTGATTTATAATTTGATATAAATGAGGTGTTAAATGAGGAGAGTCATAACGTATTGCTTTATGGTCCATAATGCTCCGTACAAGCCGCTACCTCGCAGGGAAGTGATAAAGCAATCTAGAATGGACTTAACAGTATTTATGTGAATGATTTACAGCTCAGTGTCAAGGGTTTAACTGCCGAATCATTTCCACTTCGCAACTGCTCTGAATGAAATTTATGTGCACACCATCACATCAATCCATCACATCAATCCATCACATCCATTTCACTTGTCTTTTAAAGACGAACTTGGGCGTCCCAGTATTCTGAGATCCATCAGCTCCGAATTAATGATAATCGACACGCTCCGGAGCCGAGGGTTCCAGGTTATTGAGGAATGAAGGAAGGTTTTAAAGCTTTCGGAACCTTTCAATTTTTCGGGTCACTAGGGGCTAATGTTTGGACGAAAGTCAGGCCCCACAAAGAAAAAATCCCCGGTTTGAATCCCTGCTTGCAGGTGAACCTTGACGAAGTCTGCAGGCCGTATTCATTTTTATTCGGTTTAAAATTTTCGATATTCATTTCTTTTGGTTGTTATCATTGGTGATTCGGATGTGGCGGCATTTTTAGGGCTCTAAATGCAATCTACTTTAATAGTGCAATGTTTCATTTAATATGAATATTATATATTTTTTCTAAATATTTTTATGAACTTGTTGAGTATCTATGTGACTTGGGAGGTGTAAGGATGAGATCCAACATTTTATTCCACGAATTTTTCCTTCAAAAAAAGTTTAACAAGTACAGTGGAACCTCGAGAATACGAACTAATTGGGCCTGGCCTCTGTTCAGATTCCGGAAAATTCGTTAAAATACTCTTGATATTTCAAATGCAGTAGAGTATTGACTTTGGGTACTTTGTGAAAAGAGTACAGAAAAATTCCCACCTTCGAGCAGATTTAGCTCCTTACCTCAGAAGAAGATAACCGATTTTTTTTCTGCTAATTAAGGTGCTCTATTCATTCTCAAATACCGATTCAGACATTTCTTTTAAGTTAGGAATAAACATTAGCTTTGTTTCTGATTCCTAATTGTTATATTCCTGCATTATAAAAATTCAAAAAATTTTAAAAAAGATGTTCGGATTCCTGGGGTTCGGAATCCCGAGGTTGCACTGTAATGCAAAGTTTCTCATTTTTTTATTGCTGTGATGTTTTCCCTTCCCGCAAGCTCAGTTCCCTCGAGAAAAGAGTCCAGTTCCTTTCATGTCAGCCGCAGACCGCAGGACAGCTGCACCTGGTGGTCATTAAAGAGACGTTCGCGAGAGTAATAGCTTCACGCAAAAAGCGACCACAATGCAGAGGAGTCAATATCTCTCAGAGAGCGCATTTGGGGTCGACTTTGAGGAGATTAGCGGTACTCTTTCATATCACCCCTGTATAGCTCCTGTGGTGGAAAAACCAAGAACCTTCCCCACGGTCGGATTTGACCACTGGGAACTTGGAAGGTTAGTTGTTGGTCGCCCGGGAGTACGATTATCCATTGGAGTGAAAGGAAAGCGGAGCTCCACCCCTTGAGGTAGGGGATGAAAACGGAATGTTGAGTGGAGAAGAAAAAGAAGGGCGGAGGAACCGAATTAGGAGTCTCGAACTTGGGTTTCAGGCTCCGGAGCGCCGAAGAGAGCTGTGTGATCATTTCGGATTTAAAGTTCCGAATTAATTCGGTCTTGGGCAGCACACACCGAGAAATCGGTAATTTTCCGAAATCTCGGCTCATCATATTGCGAGCACTCCTTGTAGTCTCGTGTTTAGGTTATCACGCTGATAGGTGGAAGCTATCCATCCTGTGATGAATTACTTCTTTTGTGGACTATGATTCCATTGAACTTTAACTTCCTAGAACTATGATCCCAATGGTTGAACTTTGTATATAATTATTTAATCTAGACTTCTATGCAAGAATTGTTCTCTAAATTATAGGTGTGTAAAATAAAAGTATTTAGGTCAACCTGAGCTTTGCATTTATTTGGTCGCACATAGGCCAAGACACCACATTGTCATTTTTTAGAGGTTTACATGTCACGCATATCTTTTCCTTTCTTGGAATATCTTTTCCTTTCTCGTGTACGAAGAATGCAAGGAGAAAGTATCGTATTCACCCAAAATTTCGACCTTGAGATTTTGATGAATTTTCATGTTTTAAACATCCCTTTGCACCAAAAAGACTTCCAGAAATTATGACTTTCTGTCTGATAACTCAAAAATACAACCAGCTGAATAGATGAAATCTGGCCAATGGATTTATCACCAGACGTAGATGATGTAGATTTGTGTCAAATTTCGGACCACATTGGCCAAAAGGTTGAATCTCTGTCGGATTGTCGATTTGTGCATTACTCAAAAACGAAACAAACAATATAAACGAAATTTGGTAGGTGGTCTTGGTGCCCAAAATCGCAGATAATTTTGAATTTTAGACCTGATTGGTTGAAATTAAGAGGTACAAAATGCACACAGTAAAACGGGATTACTTTGCACTCGTGGAAGTGACTTTGTACCAGTGCAAAATTTTTGTGAAAAGTGAAATGGAGATGAACTGATTAGGGATACGCGGGATTAGGATTTTTTCTAAATTCTTGGCAATACTGGCTAGTTTATTTACTTCCTTAAATATATATAACAATCATTCTAGAAGTTGCAGAAGAAAGAGAAAATGAGCCGGGTTTTCACCTTCAGTTTCAGTGCTGAAAAATCTGCATCTGGTGCATAAAGTATGACATTTTTGAAGGAAAGTGCATTTTAATAAAATAATACTCCCGTTCAGTTCGCTTTTGTTCATTTCGGATAATATATCCGACAGCACGACTTAAATTCATTATTTTTACAAATTTCCAACTACTAAAAATAGTTTTCAATAAACGTGATCACACGAAGCGGCTTCGGACTTTCCGCGGATGTAAACAAATCAAACTTGCGAGCTGTTGCCAAACGGCGATTAAGAAATTCGACCTTTTTTCGTCACCACGTAAGAGAATTATATATATAGTGCAACAGAATTACCAAGATGCAATGGCTATGGTACGCAAGTTTGGTAAACCAGATCTCTTTCTGACCTTTACTTGCAACCCATCTTGGTTTGAAGTTTTAAATTGCATGGAGGGAGTACAACGTCCTGAAGACCGACCTGATATTATTATACGTGTATTTAATATGAAATTAAAAGAACTTTTAGAAGATATTTGCAAGCATGGAATATTTGGAACTGTTTTGACCTATATTTATGTTATTGAGTTCCAAAAGCGAGGTTTGCCTCATGCCCACATTCTTCTAACATTAGATTCAGAAAGCAAAATTCGCACTAAAGATGACATTGACAAGTTTGTGAGTGCAGAACTTCCAGATCCTTGCACTGATCTTAGACTCTTCCAAACTGTGACAAAATGCATGGTACATGGCCCATGTGGAACTATAAATATAAATTCTCCATGCATGAGAGATGGACAGTGCTGCAAAAGTTTTCCGAAACAATTCAAGGATGATACAGAGGAAAATGTTAATGGATATCCTATTTATCGCAGAAGAGCCACTGAACCTGTCCAAGTAGGGAATAATTCCATGGATAACAGATGGGTTGTCCCATATAATCCTTGGTTGCTTAAAAAATTTAATGCACATATTAATGTTGAAGTTTGTGCCTCAGTTAAAAGTGTCAAATACTTATATAAATATGTATACAAAGGACATGTTGCAGCCTCGGTCAAAATACAAAAAGAAGGTGCTCTGGATCATGATGAAATTTTAAGTTTTGTTGAAGGTAGGTATGTTAGTACACCTGAAGCCATGTGACGTTTAAATGAATTTAATTTGTCGCATAAATCCCACACTGTAATTCGCATAGCTGAGCATTTACCACAGCAACAGCCGATTGTGTACCAAGACGGTCAAGAAGCCCAAGCAATTGAACGAGCTGCTTTAAGAAAAACAACACTAACATCATGGTTTGAACTAAACAAAAATGATCCTTCAGCTCACAACATTTCTTACTCAGATATTCCACAATATTATATGTTTGATAAGAGTACCACAAATTGGAAGAAGCGAACACGTGGTGGACAAAATGTTATTGGGAGACTGCCAGTAGTTAGTATACTGGATACTGAGAGGTACTATTTGCGGATGCTACTACTGCGCCAGTCTGGGGCCATTAGTTTTGATGATATTTTGACCGTAAATGGATTAAGATGCATTACATTTCAACAAGCATGTCAGGAGTATGGACTTCTTCGAAGTGACCAGCAGTGGCATGATGCTTTGAATGACGCTGCACAATTTCAATCTCCGAGACAGTTGCGCATGCTGTTCGCAATGATTCGTGGCTTTGGAGAAGTGGAGGATGTTCCAGATTTATGGGTGCAACATCAAGTTTCACTTTGTGAGGACTTTGTGCATCGTTATTCTGAGCAGACTGGACCTCACTATGCACTTGCAGATATTGAGGAACTGCTTACATCCTACAATTTAAGTCTCCAAAAACTGCATGTACCAACTGTAGATTTGCCTGCAAGTGTTTTGGAGAGAGTGAACTTTGATTTTGTGGAAGACCAGGCTAAAACTAATAGTTATACTATGCAGTTAAATAGTGAACAGCGGAATGTTGTGGAAATCTTATTAAGTACAGTGTACAACAACGCTGCAGATACACCCAAGTGTTATTTTTTAGATGGTCCTTCTGGGACAGGAAAAATTTTTGTTTATTCAACTTTGCTTCACACAATACCTGGTAGAGGTGATGATGTTATTCCTGTTGCATCTACAGGTATTGCTGCAACTCTATTAATAAGGGGGAGAACAGCCCATTCTGTTTTTAAAATTCCAATTGATTTAAATGCAACATCTACTTGCAATTTGAAGCCTAATACAAAAGAAACTGACATGTAACTGAAAACAAAATTAATTGTGTGGGATGAAGCACCCATGACACATGTTCATGCTTTCTTAGCTGTTGATAGACTTTTACAAGATCTCACAAAATGTAACGAACCGTTTGGGGGCTAAGTCATTCTACTGGGTGGAGATTTTCGCTAAGTTCTTCCAGTAATTTTAAGAGGTTCAAGAACATTAACTGTTGCCAGGTCCTTGAAAAAAACACGCTCTTTGGTTGAAATTTCATAAGTTATATCTGACAAAAAATATGCGTGCCCTTGAATCTGAAAGGGATTTTGGTGCTTGGTTGTTGGACATTGGAGAGAAAAAAAGTGGCTCAACGATTCAGTTGCCTTTGCAATGCTACCCTTCAATACAAGACCCTATACATCAATTGTACAGTGACATAGATTTTTCCAGTGTGACCCCACAGGAGCTTAAAGATCGAGCTGTCCTTACTGTTAATAATGAGCGATCCATGGAAATCAACAATAAAGTGTTGGAATTTATGCCGGGAAATGAAACTGTTTATAAAGCAGTTGATATGATCATGAGTGAAGATCCTCAAGATCAATTGACATTTCCTGAAGAATTTTTAAATTCTTTGACACCAACTGGTTTGCCTCCATATGAGTTAAAGTTGAAAATAGGTTGCATTATAATGCTGTTGAGAAATTTAGCTCCCTCTAAAGGATTATGCAATGGTACACGCCTAATTATCAGAAAATTGCAGCAAAACATTATTCAGGCAAAATCCATTGATGGTACAGAGACGTTTCTCATTCCCCAAATCCCTTTGATTCCATCTCAGACTAACATACCTTTCAAATTTAAACGTATGCAATTTCCCATTCGTTTAGCCTTTTCCATGACAATTAATAAGTCGCAAGGCCAAACTTTTGAAAAGATATGTTTGGTGCTCAATGAGCCGGTTTTTAGTCATGGACAACTCTATGTTGGCTTATCATGAGCACGATCTTTTGAATCTGTTTCTGTGGTAGCTCCAAAATGTGAAATATTTAACTGTGTTTATGAGGAAGTTTTCTGTGATTGATTGTCAAGTGTATTTTTTTGCATTACATTTTTAATTTGTTTCAATGTTGTATATTATTTTATATCTGAGTGGATTGAATAAATACCTGCTTTGATACAATTTTTTTTGTAGAGCACAGTCTTCAATGTTGTATATTATTTTATATATGAATGTATTGAATATGTATATACCTGCTTTCGTACAATTTATGTTTTCGTAGAGCACGATCTTTTGAATCTGTTTCTGTGGTAGCTCCAAAATGTGAAATATTTAACTGTGTTTAGTGGGAAGTTTTTTGTGGTTGATTGTCAAGTGTATTTTTTTTTGCTTTACATTTTTAATTTGTTTCAATGTTGTATATTATTTTATATATAGGAATTTATTGAATATGTATATACCTGTTTTCGTACAGCACAATCTTTTGAATCTGTTTCTGTGATAGCTCCAAAATGTGAAATATTTAATTGTGTTTATGGGGGAGGTTCCTGATGCTTTCACTATATAAAAAACGGCCCTTTTCAGGGCCAAAAAATTTTATTCCTTCGTTATTAAGGTGAAAGCATTAAAAGGAAATCAGCTTTACTTTGTAAGTTTTATTTGAAGAAAAATATCTTTTTTGAGGCTAAAAAATTTTATTCTGTGCTGATTTAAGTTAAAGCATCAGAAGCAAAATAAAGCTGATTCATATATATATATGAAGATTTTAGAATAACTTCTAGGACACACAGTGTCTTCATTATAGCGAGCGAAGCGAGCAGGGTTTGCGTAGCAAACCTGGGAGGATTGCAACGCAATCCTTCTGGGGGTTGGCGAGCTTTAGCGAGCAGGGGGCAGAGCCCCCTAGTATATACATATATTAATAACACACCCGGCAATAATTGGAGAAAAAGATTTCTAAAACGCATCCTGATTTGACCAAATGTAATGGAGTAAAAGTATTAATTATAATGAGGTGTTTATAAAATTAATTTTTCTTATATATTTCCACCCGGCTTTAAATAAATATAACTAAAAATGCACTTAGTGAATTATTTTTGAAATATACTGAAAAATGAATCAGTGCAAAGATTTCCCAACTATGATGTAAATTTACACGAAAATTTCGAAAAATAATAATTAATTACTAATTACTATATGATTTGAATTTCGCTGCAAAATGTTTCTCTAGTAATAATTCAACAAGGAAATAATCAGAAAAGCCTTTTTTTAGAGAAATACATGCAACTGGTCGCAAAATTCTGTCATAAGTCATGAAAACAGGTGCGAAATAACCGCGCTTTACGGTACTCGTTATTCTTAGATATGCTATGAAATCTAATACAAAAATCATTATATTGTGTAAGTATTCAAAAATAATTCGAAAAGAAACCACTTCTGCTGGTTAAATTTTATTAATATAATGAAAATCTGCAGTATTTTATTAAATTTGTATGGATCAATTGTTAATTATATTCCGTATGTGTAATTTCAAGCAATAAAAATCAATATCAAAAATTTATTTTTACTTATCATGCATATTTGAAGCTTTTAATATTTGTAGTAACCATCTTTAACCCCATTAATTATAAGCCATTTCTCTGTGTTCGAAGGAGCCTTTTTGCTTTAGCTTATGATACAAAGTTCTCGGATAAGAGTTAATGCATAGTAATTTAGAGTTTTTACCCACGAAGTTCAAATGATAGTACTTTGCAAAACTACTTCACTGAAAGAAGTCGATTTGATACAAAATGTTAAAGGAAGAAACTCGTTACCATCTTGCAGAGAAAATTGTTCTGAAGACAAATTGTAAAAGTTCAAATGAGAGTCTCGTTCAACTTTACAGATCTTTCTCGCAATTAGGAAAGCGCTCGTTTGCAACATTTTCAGATTCAATTTCGGATCGAAAAACGTTTTATTTATGAAAAGGTTAAAATGCAAAAAAGGAGAAAATACTCGATGCATTTGCTTATCTTGTCACCGCAATAATTTTAATATAAACAGAAAAATATCACCAGAAATGAATGGAGTACTAAAAATTAGTATAATCTTTAGTAAATCCCTAAACCCAAGGGAAAGAAGGTTAGAATTTCTTTTAATATCAACTATACATAGACTACAGATAATGACATATATTTATGAATATTTCTGAGTTACGTAAAAAGTATGCTCTAAATATTATACTTAATCTGACATAAATTGTATGAGCAACTGTGAGAATCACCCAGATAGCACGTAAGTTAGCAGCAAGCTTCATTTTGACTTGATATTCCCTTGTCATGGCAAAATTTGACGCGTCAAGCTTGAAACGAACTTGTAGCAAATTCACTGTGACAACTAGTGCCACCCTCGCTTGCAACGCATTTGCTACAAGTTCCATGTGACAAATAGCTCCACCTCCTTTGCAAATCAAACTTGCTGCAAGTTTGCAAAACAAGCTTGATGCAAAGACAGCACAAAGAGATAATTATCTTTGTCTCTGTTTAAAAAAAAACATCCGATTTTTAATAGCATCTCCTAGACCGTCCTTCTTTTTATTAATTCAATAAATCAATGATAATTTGTAAAACAAACTAACTTTTTTATAAAAAAAAATTTTGAAACATTTTCCATCTTTTTACTAAATACAGTGAAACCTCTCTGAGCGGCCACTCCTCCGTTCCAAGAAAATTGGCCGCTCAGAGGGGGTGGCCGCTCTGAAGGGTTTTCGTTACAATTACAAGATAATTGCTATAATACATAATATAAACAACTTACTTGATGCTGTTGCGTTGAGCATGCAAAAAGGTGTGTTGTTATCGTATTTTGTTTAAATCTTCTGTATCTTTTTTATACTTTTTCTTTTTTTTACTATTTAATTTATATTTCTATTATTTGTTTCTGTATTATATTAGAAATAGCTGCATATGTGCCATTCTATATATTACAAAGAGTTTTAATTAATTTTTGACTAATTAATTTATAGTTAATATCTTTGTTAAATCTTGTTAACTATAACTGATAATATAAACAAGTCTGACATAAATTTCTTATTTAAAATGAAGTTCGAGACTTATCTAAAGAGAAAATAGTACTTTATTTAATAATTTTTTACATTTTTTGAAAAAAAGGATACAACTTGTGACTGTTTTAAGTTTTTACCCTTCTCGGAAAAAACCCCCCATTTTTTCAAGTTCGTTTTTCAGTTTAAAAAGTAAATCTCTAACCGATGCTTTTGTTTAATGGGATGGGCGAACCCAACAGGCGGCCGTTCAGAGGGGTTGGGTGGCCGTTGCTAGGGGTTATTTTAACATTAGGTCTATGGGCCGAAAAATCCGTGCCACGAAAAATTGGCCGTTAAGAGGGGTGGCCGCTGTGTAGGGGTGGCCGTTCGAAGAGGTTTCACTGTATATCACTCGCACTTTAAAAAAAACTATATCGTCTTTTTCTTAATGTTGAAATTTTAACGTTTGTAAACAAAATTAAGTCGAAAAAACAGTCAATGTTTGTTGAAAAATAATAACTTAGATATTTGGCCCATTTTAAAGTAATGTAGGCGGTCATCAGGTAGGCTTAGTGTTCCATAAATGAATACACAGCAACTTGAACTAACTATTATATTATGCAGAATTAAGTTTACATTTTGAAGAAGCATTATTTACAGTTAAAGGTATTTACAAATTAAACAGTTTAAGTTCGTCATATGATAAGGATGGCACTCATTAGCATCGTATATCGTCTTTCAAATCGTCGCGTCGTTTCATCTCGTGTTTCGGTCTTGAGGAACCAAACCAACGTCTTTCATCCCGCCTCGTCGTCTTCTCCCTGTTCTCCGCCGCTTCAACCTCTGACCTCACACACGATGGCAGCGCCATCTGCTGCGGCTGGTGGCCTACAGTAATTACTTTTGAACTCTAATTTCATAATTTATTCTACTAACAAAACGTAGTTATTAGCGAAAATCGCTCTCTCTTTGACTTCAAATCATATTCTCAACTCAAAAAATTAATGAAATCAAGAAAAAAGTTTAAAATAAATCGTATACGAATCGAATCGAACGATGTATTAGCGAAATCTATCTTCTCCTCTCGTAGCCGAACTGGTCGAGTGGTATCGACGTCTGTCTACTAGCGGTAGGTCGCGAGTTCTATCCCAGCTTGTGTTCGTACCCTATTTTTGCTATAATTTGCAATGAGTTTGCACGACAAGTTTGTGGCAAGCTTGCTGCAAGTTCGTTCCATGGTGACTTCGAAGCTTTCGTTAACTTGTTGCAAGCTTGCACTCTTGTCATGTCAAATTTGTGGCAAGCTTGCTGCAAACTAAAATTGCTATCTGGGCATTAAATAATGCTTTACATCGTATATTTGATTCATGGCCAAATCTGAGAAATCGTGAGGAGAAAATATTTTGATTCTATGGTTATTTAAGTAAAATTAAGTATTTGATTCATGGCCAAATCTGAGAAATCGTGAGGAGAAAATATTTTCATTCTATGGTTATTTAAGTAAAATTAAGTAACAGCGTAAGAAGAACAAAACATATTATACCGCAGAATTATATTTAAAGGAAGTGAAATCTTTCCTGTTTTATGCGGAATTTTAAACTAAAAACAGGCTGATCTACAAACGCATTTTTATTTTTAAATTTGTTTCTATTTAGCCTAATTTTAATTAAAGAAAATAAAGAGGTAACATTTTTAAAGATAAAAATACAGATCAGAAATTGTAAACTTAAAAAAACATAGGTTGTATTTTTTCAACAATTACATGTTTGCTTGACAAAAACAGAAATGAAGTAATTTTGAAATCGTGTCGCGAAAGTAATATTTTTCCTTCAATATAAATATACATTTTTAATAATGAATTGAGATATTTTTGTACATATTCTGCTCCTCTTGAGAGAATTTTCGTACAACGCTGAAATAAAAAGATTCTACCAAGAGTTCTTTTATTTTTTTGCACCAAAACTTAAAAATTCTGCCGTAGTCCATATGAATAATAATAAAATCTCATCCAAAATCGAAAAATGCATTTCAGATGAAAAGGTGCTAATTTAAAAAACTATACAGGTAAATGCATTAACAAAGCGCATTTTGAAAAGATATGAAAAAGAGTTATAGTGTTCAATTTCAAATTAGATTTTAATTTATTTCGTTTAGAATTAAAATGTTTCCTTTTATTACACTGTGGATGAAGATGCGAAACAATTCTTTTCAATTATAAATCTACCCATTGGCAAGATTAAATAGTATTTTATAGGGCACGCGTCTCTGAAATTATATTATGCGTTCAATTTATAATTAAAAATGAAAGCTCTTTAGTTTCAACCGCGTTTATTTTATCTACAGCTTGAATTATAAGAGGGCCTTCAGAAGCACTAGACCATTTTGTATTTATTTTATGGGGATTTTCAACGCTTAATTACTTGTAGATAAAACCTGAGAAAAACATTTATGTGTAATTTTGTTAAAATATGTATAACAGCATTTCGTGATCTCCTCATTCCACACTGCTATTTAAATTCTTAAATAATTACTCATCGATCTGTTTCCAGTTCGCTAGCCAACTTTAATAGTTTAATTCGGAAGAATCAAGGCTGAAATATGAGTTTTGCAGTCGCAAAGAGAGCAAAAGATTAGTATTCCATTCACAACTAGTCTTAATATAAATAAAAGTCATTGTGGGTATGTATGTGGATATGTTCCACATATCCTCCTAAACCAATGGACAGTTTTCAACCAAAGTTTGTACATTTATTATTTAAGACAAGGGGCAGACACTTATGAACTTTTCTAAGTCCAAAAGTTAATTAAACAGGCAGTTAATTAGAAATTAACCGAAAGCGTTTTTCCGCCGAACTACGAAACAAATTGTCCGACAAAAACTATTTTTATACCATCTTAAAGTTCAAACATTTACTTTTTCAATGATACCACTTTCATAACTGTGACATGTTTTCTTCAATTTTTATTAATTTTTTAAATGTATAATAATTGCTAATTACGCGCAGACGATTTTGATATAACGCAAATTTACAGCTACTTCGTTGCTAGGCAACGGTTAGACTTTGAACTAATTTACCTTTATTTCTGAAATTTTTGCTTATTTTTATAAATATGTTTTACACAAGAAGAGAGTCAATCGTCAACTTTTAAAAGCCTCAAATCTAATTAAAATTTCAGTTAATTGGAAATTAAGCAAGATCACATTAGAAGAATTTTGGATGAAGACGAATTTTATTTTTTTTATTCATATTTATTCTAACGTTTTTTCTCAATGAAAAATTTACTATGTAATTGTCTCAAAACATCCGTTAAAATTTTTCTTATACTGCAAGATTTATGAACAAAATTTGAAGTACTATGAAATAAATACTAATAATTTATGGAGAAGATTAGCTATCGACGGTTTTTACAAATCGTCTGGTTCAACTGATATTCTCATTTTAATTAAAAAGCATTTCAGGCGATAAAAGAATTTTGGGTATTGTAATTTTCTATACAAAAGTAGTATTTTACATCAAACATATTAGACATGAAAGTATTTTTATCCCGAGCAACGCCGGGAAAAATAGCTAGTCAGTAATAAACGAATAGTCTGTAGCTTTTGAAGTCATCAAGAATTTTAAAATCATTCAAAAACATTTTAGTACCGATCCAAAACGACTTACTTTCTAATGACTCATAAATTCTAGTCATTAAAATACAAAAGAGTTGTAAAATAGCTCTTTTCAAGTTAGTTTCACGCGTAATGGAGAATCTAATGACTGGATAAGAAATTTTCTACAATTTCTACTAAAAATGTGTCTTTATTTCTAGTTTCTGAAAGTCAAATGACTCCGTCATATTTAGATTAATCTTCGACCTGGAGGAACGAAATTTGGCACTAATATACTTTAGAGGGTGGGAATGTGCACCCAGGAACCCTTTTCTTGAAATTTTAAATAGAATTTTAATTAATTAAAAATTAAACCGAAATTTTTTTCCTTAATAACTTCGGAGCATATTAAAGCACAAAATTATTTTTACACCACCTGAAAGTGGAACAAATTACCTTTTCAGTGTTATGAATTAAGCTGAAGCACGATTTTGTCTCTAATTTTAATATATTTTCAAAAATATTTTTTGGCATCATTTGCAACAATACTTTTCATTGTTGACACGCATTTAAAACCGTTTTCATTGTTTAAACAAATATTTAATTGCGTGTTTCTCTTCCATTTTTGAAAGCTAAGAAAATATCTACCCGAATTTACTTTCTTCTTTTATCTGGTCAATTTTTTCTATATTATAATTAAATAACCCAGTAAACTGAAAGATTATCGTTGCTATGTTGTAATTCTTTTTATTAGCGTGTTTTAAGCTAATTAGCATGATGCTGGAAGTAAAATGTGCGGCGCCAATTTATTGTCGAAATCAACTGCGTATTTTACGTTAATGTAGGCAAGTAACAGAAAAAAATCCCTTTTCGGCAAGCTTGAAGGCAAAGGTAGATTCCTTTACATTAATGTTACAAAAGTAATGAAATATTACATATTGATCAATACAGACATAGCCAATGACTTTGTTGTTTCTACACATTGCAATATTTACGTTGTGATTCTGTGTGTGTGTTTTCATGACATTTAATTTTTTACTATATCAAGGTTTTATCATTCCATTTTTCATTCCAAAAAGTTATGATAGATTTATCGGTCACTACATTGGTCAATTTTTTTATATCTCAACACATAATCATTCAACAGGTAGGAGTCATAAAGAAATAAACATCTCAGCAGTGCAAATATCTCCTAGATAACATTAAGCCAGCCTATCTGAAACAGTAACAAGAAATTTACTCTTGGCACGAATGACGAAAGACTCTAGGTTTAAAAATTAATTTATTTAATCTAGGTTACAATATAATTGTGCGAACATTACTTTGTCATATGGTAAAATCACATGACATGGAAACACTTAAATACTACTAAAATGGGCTCATTTAGAGAACTCCCTGGTTACAGAGATTGATCGTCACTAAATTCTTAACTATAAAGAATAAAATTACTTAAACACTTGGTTGTGGCAAATTTATATCGTGTTTTAAAGCATAGGATATGAATGCAGCCAATTTGGACATGTAAGCTATATCTCCCTCGATGGTTAAAACCAAATACTAGCGCAAATCCCCAAACATTTTAAAAGTTATGAGATAGTGGTTTTCAAAGTACAAAAAGGAAATGAGAAACCCTTATTTAAATATCTATCGCTTTTGGCTACTTTATATTGATTTTATTAACAAATCATGGTCCCATGATTTAGTTAAATATCAAATTAAGTATTCTGTCAAAAACCTAGTCATTACTATTAAAAATTATTTGATTAATTAATTTAACTATTTACTTATAAAGGTTAAAAGAATTAGTTCCACAAAATCACTATAACCTTTTTACATGGTTCATACCTATGAGTAATTTTTATCTTATAATTATCTATAATTATATTAATTTAAATAAAAGTCACGTGGCGTATGTATGTATGTTCCACACTACCTCTAAACCACTGACTGATTTCAATCAAACTTTTTTCCCTTAAGAAAAGAAAGGTCACCTTCACTTTTCAAAGCCTAAAAGATGCTTAAAATTTCACTTATTAGAAATTAAGTAAGGCGTTTTCGGCGATGTCTTTCATTTCAAAATTTGCTTCTCTCAATTTTAATTTTTTTCAAAATTAATTGTACAAGCATTCTTAACAATATTCTTGTTACGTCAAAATATACAAAGAACTGTTTGAAGGAGAAATGGTAAAAAAGAAAGTTTTAAAAGTAGACGTTTAACAATTATATATCGGGACCAGTTATTGATTTTATTTTCACGCTTTAAATTAATGAAATAATTAAATAGTTCAATTTAATTGTTTCCAAAATATTCATTAAAACCTTCAGCAATACGTAACTGAAATCAAAGTAATGA
>BGPR01001261.1:15346-30425 GCA_013235015.1 Araneus ventricosus | reverse complement strand
AGGTATAAAAGTTGTTCGTTATCCATAAGGATAATTGCCCAATTGAAAATTTTTTTTCATCTATCTAAGCAGGAGCTATGGGGAATGATAAGTTTCGGGTGGGATGAATGGCTTTTGTTTCTCTAAGACTTAGGGTGCTGCAAAAGTTTCAATGTACAAAGTTGTTTGCTTGTTATAATAAGGGCAAAATTCGCTAATTTGAATTTTTTCTTTTCTGTGAATCGAAGGGAAGTGGAATATGAAATTTTCCAGCCCCCCAACATTTCCACCTCCTTTGAGCTGGTTACTTTCCACGTGAACTCTCTCCAGAGATTTCTTCCATAACAACATCATCAAGTGTCCAGTTCAAATCAACAATTCTCTGTTATCGTGTTTTACAAAATCACGGGCCAAGTGTTGTCATATAGCTTCTACTACTAATAATAAGGAAAGAACATTTTCCCTCATTCTCAAGGCATTGGTACAAGATGAAAGAGGTAGAGAACTGTCAAATGAGTGAGCTTCCAAAAGGTGCAATACGCAGGTTAAACGTATTGTGGGAGGAGGAGGGATAGGGGGAAATCACTTTCGCTCATGTGCTCTAAGAAGAAACATTCGAAAAAATTAATTCATGCATTTAAATTCAAGATAAGTTGCAATAATTCGCCACTAATTTATTTTACCTTACTATTTGCTCTTATTGAAGGATGTGATGGAAATGTCTTCCACCTCCTGCCCCAATTTCCACCCCTTGAGTAGCCCCATCTACCGAACTTCAACTGCAGTTTTTTTACTATCCTTACTATATCCAGAAGCTGGTCAAATTTATCAAAATTCTCCAGTTATGGTTCACAAAGATATGAAAAACTTGCAGTTGATATATACCTGCATATAACTTATATGTATATATATATATATATATATATATATATATATCTATATATATATAGTATAATATATATATATATATAAACTTTTTAACGAAGGGTGGTTTTGGGTTCTAGGGGTCATGATCGGTGAAGATCTGCAGAAATTTTCCGAAAGTCGTGTCATGAGAACCATTGTAATAGGTAGAGTTCCTATAAGGAATCTACCTAAAAGAGTGGAAGGCTACGAAATGAACTGTTGTAAAGGTAAGTTAAATCATTAAAAGTTTAATTAAAATAATTTAGTATTCGTTGCAAAGTTTAGTTAAAACATGAAAAATTTAATTAAAATATTTTTATTTGTAAATGCTAAAAATGGATGGAATTAAATTAAATTATGAAAAGCTTAATTGGAACATTTTTATTTGTGAAATTCTAAAGACTGATGGAATTCTGGAAGATATTTTGTTTTAAACTAATTACAGAAATGATAAAAGTCTGGTACACAGCCGTGTATGATATGATAAATTAATTTTTTACTTTTTTCTACTTTTCTTATTTTGATCTCTTCGAAAATAAATAAATAAAATAAAGTAATAAGAATAAATAAATAAGTAAAATATTAAAAGGCTAATTAAGTTAAAGATTCAATAAGAAATAAGTTTCATTAGAAAGCAACTGCCTGTTTCTTTTTTTTTCAAATAGAAAAGTTCTTTGAACTCTACCTTCCCAGGAAGTAAACACTCATATTTCCCTGTTACTGCCTGATTCTATGGGTGGTAAGTTTACATTCAGAGACAGCTGGTTGCTAACCCTGGATGTCCAAATATGCAAGATTTGGGAATTTCCCTGTTTACTACACATTTTTGCAGACTGCAAACATTTCAATCGAGAAACCTTTTCTGGCACAGTATTCGAATAGTTCCCACATAAAAAAATCCGTTCGATAGAATTATTGGCTTTTCTACGCTGATTCCATGACATTCCATTGTGGAATCACTTTACTGGAATTATGGCTGTTTGCCACGAGAGAGCGATTTTGATTTCATTCACCTTTGAACCCTAGATGCGTTGTTGAGCCCGAGAATCAAAAAACTCTGCTCAACTTCTGTCAGCACATTTTATCCATTAGTCGTAAGAAAAATCGGGAGCCGTTTTATCCCACGTGGTATGAAAATATTAAGTAAAGTCCTGGGAGTTGCAAGTGATTGGTTAAAAGATGGGGGCGTGAATTAATTTCGGGCCTAGAGACAATTAAGATTGTCGGAGCTGGGCTTTTTCTAAAGGTTGCATGATTTCGGCGAAATAAGTAAGATATTTTTGGCGTGACGCCTTCGCCAAGGGGGATTTAAAAACAAGAGTTAGAGTAATAGTGGGGGATTAGAAAATTGAGATTAAAATGAGGAGGATAAAAAGAAAAGATATAATCTGAGGAAGAGGGGAATATGAAGAAGAGCGATCTCAAAAAGTGCTCCTCCTGCAATTTCAAGTCAGTTCCTCAGCACTCCCACCCACCTGCAAGCCTCGACTCCTGATTGGACGCCAGCCTTCTGCCGGCAATAGTACTTAAAGTGACCACGCCTCCCTCTGCTCACTCCAGACTCTGACAGCAGCAAAGCAACACCTCGCTGTGCTCTTTGCCACACAGATTCAGATTATCACCACTTCTGAAGAACCTTAGCGCCTTCTGGGTTACAGTTTTTCAGTCGACTGGAGGTCTCCGCAGTGGGCTGTACTCCATAAATCTCGTCTCGTCTTGATTTGAATTCTCCAAGAAATGAAGGCCTAAGTTGAGTCGGAGACAAGGTCTTTTAAAGGGGATTCCCCTGCTATCAGCGCTGGGGGCATTCGGCAAACTCTCGAAGTAATCCATGGCGTGCGTAGCGTTAATTATAAGAAGGTGCCTGAAGGATATCCGCTGCTCGTTGTCTAAGAAAATACTCACGTGAGCTGATCCTTAAAAACAGCAGTCAAAAACAACCAGAGGCCCCCGTCGAGTTTTACATCGCTCAGCCCCTTCGATGCCGATGATGGAAATCCTCGTATTCTTGGTCCTGCGAGCCCAGTCTGGCAAAGTAATGTGCCTACCTGTAGCTGACCCATCGTGAGTTTGTCCGAAGAAACAGCGGCGAGTTCCGGTCAAAATTAACCAGAGGCCCCCGACTAATGCAACTGATGCCAAATGAACTGGCTAGACTTGAGTTTAATGTGCGTTCGCCAAAGTTGAATTTTTTTCTGGCGCTTTGTCGCCAAACGTGGTGCACGTTAGTTATTTTATTGCAACCCTTTAATGAAAATGCCGACGCCAAGGTTGAAATTTTTTTGGCGATTTCTCCCATAATGTGGTAATCCTAATTTTTCATTTTAACCCTTAAAGGATACCAATGAACCTACCTGTCGCAGACTTTTACCCATCAAATTGGCCATCGAGAAAGTGCCATAAGTGAAATCTTCCAGCCATCATAACAAAAGATAAGCGCATAATTTTAATCCACATTTTAGACTTTAGGGATTTGTAAATTTTTTTCTGTGTGACTAAGAGTAAGAAGGTCGAGATTCTTAATGGGGATTTTGTTTAGCCTGATATAATGTAATATTGTGTAATTTCTTTTTACTTGCAGGTTTTAACTTATCAGCATGATGTAGATTTAATTTGTAACTATGCAATGTAAAATTTTATACTTGAAAATTATAAAGATCATATAAGGACAAATAATCTTATACTAAAGTGCATTATTTGTGCATTTAAGAATAAATTATGTGGTATGAATTAAAATAGTTATAGAAATGCTGATTTAGATATATAACATAGAATTCTAAATTAATGCCTAATTGAATGTGCAAACGAATCCTTGCAATAGATGTTTACATTATATAAGATTAGAGCGCATCTAAGATAATTACTACAGAATGTTATCGTAAAAATGAATTGATGTCAGTATATATCTTTGTTATAAATTTAACAAATGTGTATTGCTCACAAGTTGACTTATCACCTGTTTTATATGAATAATTATCCTGATGTGATGAATTGAGGTTATTTATGTTTAGAAATTTATATATATAAATAACTAAATAAATATTAGTAATATACAGATTAGATTAACGCGCCCTGGCCTAGGCCGTGCAGGAAAAATGTGATACATCTTATTTTACAATATTTTCTTTTCTTTTTTTCTTTTAGAGACGGGAAACATCAGTTTCACTGAACGACGACAATAAGTCTAATTCTTTAATTCACAGTTCGTGATGAAGTCCTCGCAATGAAATACGAATATCGGCATTATTTATCGAGTCTTTTAAACTCATCAATTGCCATCCACTAGGCCAGTTTTTTCCGTATGATGTCCAAATTTCGCACTCTTTAATTACGTGAAGAACAGATCCCGTTTCTTGGCCGCATGAACGTAACGACGTTTTTTCGAAGAATCTAGCCTGATGATCTCTAAACACTCCATGTGCCGTCAAAATTTTATTTATGTAGAAATCGCCATATAGTCTATCAACGTTAACTTTATCTATTAGGTTTTTGGTCCAACGCGCATTTTTTGAATCATTCCAACGATTTTTCCACAGGTCCTTCATAATTTTATTTCCTTCATTTCTTATCTGGTTTCTCGAGGGAACAAAACTAATTGTTTCATCTGAAATCAATGTTGCCTCCTTGGCTAATTGATCTGCACGTTCATTCCCAAAATTCCCCATGTGTGCTCTAATCCAAGAAAAGTAATAAATCCAAATATTAGTAATAATATCAAGATAACCATAGTGAAATAAAATTAGGAAATTAAAATTTAACTTTTTGTAGGGTAAAAAATTCTAAATGTCAAATCAATTAGAATTAAAACTGGGGGAGGCCACTTGTAAAATCTATTAAAATGTTAAATTATGGTAAATATGATAAATTAGTGTTGAGGAAGAATTTAAAGGTGAATATTGGTTTTGAGAATATGAGTGAATTTATAATTTAAGTCTGCACAAGAACAGGGTCGACGCTATACTGATTATCTGTTACAAAAGCTGATTTTGATGTCATACCATTTGAAATTTTTTATATTTGTCATTAATTTTATATGTTGGTGTTTAGAAAATTTGGTTAATAAACTAGTTAGATTTAAAACTTTGGCTATGTTTCTCTTGTCAAACAATTAAGCACTGTGTAAGATTGTGAATCTGGGTTAATATAAAAATATAACATCTAATTATATATCAAATACACAACGCAAACTAAGATCTTTATGAATTTATTTGGAGTTGAATCTGGAGATTGTTTTAAGGATAAATTTAGAATTAAAATTAAGTTGAGGTTGCACCTTACGCCTGTTGCTAAGATGTTTCATTAAGTGGTAATTTTTAATTGATTTAATGTAATGAGACTTTAAGATTGTTTATCATGTGTAGAGATCATCTTGAATAATTATTAGCAGATAATTAGAGTGCCAGTAAAGCAACAGGTGAAATGTCCTTTAAGATAACTAAATTACTAAGAGATAAAAGGGGTTTTTAGGAAATTTTAAAAGTTCATAAATTTGTACTCCTGATTACAATATCAAAATATAAAAAGATAAAATAAAAGTCATAAAAATTTTGCAACATAAAATCATATATGAAAAGATAAAATAAATCATCTTTTTCAATACAACAGAACACGGGCTAAATGTCTATAGCAGTTTGAAGTTCAAAACTACTTTATTAAGGGAACCATGAATGTAAAATTATGCATAAGAGATTCCTTTGAAATTTTATTTCCGGCGATCAAGCTGGTCGCCGAAGGCGGCTATTTAGTAATAAAGAAAATCTGACCGAACAACAATGGGTGTTTAGTTAACAAATAATGTAATCCGCTCAAAATTGATACTTGTTACACGGAAGGTTCATTAGCCGACCAACGGTTCACCATAGATTCAATCGCTCTAGAGAGCCAAACGAGAAATTTGAAATTCTCCGATTTCTTACATCTTTAAATATAGGGAAAACAATAATGCCTATCTCTTGTCTTTCTGTGGAGAGTACAATACTTGAAATCAAGATTTTCCAATCTCCGTAATTCCATGAGATTTTTATTTTATTTTTTAGATTAATAATATTTTTGGAAAGTACATACAGATATCCAGAGAAGTGAAATCGATCTATGCACAAAACGACTGGTGCACAGTTTTCCTATTCTCGATCAAGAAACCTTGATCGAAGTATAAAAGTTATTACTTTTGCCACTTTCCTACCTGAAATCTGAGATTAAGTTAGCTGCTTTAAGCATCTGGCAAGACAACTCGGATAACGGATAAACTGGCCGCAGTACACACGATATAGTGCCTAGGGTCTCACACAAGCCAGTAGGATGGAATAGAGGAGAGATAATGTTCGTTACAGGACACAGGCCTTTCCCCTCATACCTTCTTCGCTTCAATCTTCAAACACATGACAACTGCTGGTGCGGAGAAAAAGGAGATACAATGCACTATGCCAAAAAATGTTGGTTTACCCTCTCTTGGCATTTTCAAACTCCAACAGTGTCACTTAAATTACAGTGGTTGAAAAACAGTCTTACGAATAACTTATCAAAAACCCGACTTCGACTCCTAATGCGTTTCATATGTCATGAGAACAATCTCATTATAGAGGATAATAATTGAGTACTCATCCACCCATACTGACACACACTTCCGGCTACTTATGACTTTTTCCCCCTCTACGTATTTTTTTTCCTTTTTTTGTTTTGTTTTCTATGTTGTTCTGTCCAGTGAATGTTTCTTTTTCATTTGTTCTTGTACCTGTTAATTGTTTTTGTCCTTTCTTAAAAAAATAAAATTTACCTCCATCCATCCAAACCGGAAAGGAGCCAAATGGCTCTAAACACGTGGATGCAGGTGGTGTAATGTAATGTAATGTTCCATATATACTACTGTGTGCTAAAATCGTTCTCTGGAATTGCATAATTCTTCATTCCATTGAGAATAAGTCTAATTTCTTCACTCCTATATAGTATATGGAATATATTTAAGTTATCATGCTGATAGTCCAGTCGAATTGTACTTTGACATGGAAAGAATACGTAACAGCTTTTCTATTACTTTAAATTGTTGGGTTGGACATTCGAAACCTGCCACTATAGGACGCAGACAGATATTGGATCGGATAGTGGAGGGTTTGAGGTATTTTAAAAATCTGTTTTTCGCATTTAAATTAAAGGTTGTTAATCTGAGAGTAAAAGCTTAAAGTAGGAAGCTTCAATTTTCGCCTTCCCGCGTCGAAGTTTCCATTCCAACTTCTAAGCACCCGTTGACAGTGGCTGCATAACTAATATGCTTTCCTCCTCGCATATTTGCTAATAACAAGCCAGAACAAATTTCTCCACATCATTCATACTTACTTATCCACCGTCAAAATTTAAAAGATATTAATTTAACTATCTCGAATGTCTTGAAAACCAAAATACCATGTTTCACCAACTAAAAGCTTTCTCTTAGAACACTATCAGTAATTTATGCTATATCTTTTCTAAGCTTCAATGCTATAAAAGTATGAGAGCTGGACCTCGTTAAGAATTTAAAGTAATTAACAGTATTTCTATGGCAGCAGTGGCGTCAGATTCTCCCCGCCGGGGGAGGAGCATAGATTATAGGACAGGGGAGGCACGACCTGCTGTACGGGGGGATGGGTGTAATGAATTTGGTCTCAAATTTTCGCTGGCTCTTTTTTCATTTCTTAGTTGAATGAATACCCTGTTACATGAACAGCGGTTACATGAAATTCATTAGCGAAAACAAAGATCTTTTCAGACCTCCCTAGCCTTCAACTTCCCTGCGAGCTGAACTAAGTAGCTCAATCACCGGACATTCCCCCTTCAAATAAAAGAAAGGTATTTCAACATCTAAAGAAAAGAAGACTATTACGAACTAATAGTGTAAAAGTGAAAATGCCTGTGCTGTACATAGTGTATATATTTCCTTTTTTCTGCTTACTTTGTTTTTCTTTTTCTTAAATAAAATTCCCGTGTCTTGCCCACCAAACGGTTCAGTGACCGGTCTGGTCACGGGTATGGGGGTAAGGGACGGCCTTCTGTTCTGTTACATGAACGGGGTGCAAATATTTTCTCTGACGGGGGGACCTGGCCCCCCACTAACGCTACTCCTGTCTCCATGTAGTTAAAGTAGCTCAAAAAATAAGAATTTCCATTTTTAGTGCAACGGATCAAACATTTGTCACACTACTTTTAACAAAGAAAGCACGAATAATACTTGAATGTCTGAAGAAAAACAAAATCTTTAAAAGCAGGCATTTTATTCTCAATCTGGAAAGAAGGTAAAACGAGAGTTGCAATCCTTCTTTATATAACAGCAATTGAGCCCAGCAAATCGAGCCGCTTCAAGAACTCTAAATGACGTCAGTTGCTGAGTATCGTAGCGAAATGAAGCTTGTAACATAAGCACGCTACATTTCACTCAATAAATGCCTTGTCATCAAAGCGAAAACAGGTTTAACTCTAGTAATGGTACATTTTCTCTGCAATGCAATCGAGACTTCAAGTCGTAAAGCTGAGAGAGCAAAACGTTTTAGAATCTATTAAACGTTCATAAAAATGGAAACTGTGTCCATTGAGAATTTTTTTTATCCGTCTTTTTTTTCTAGTGCTCTTTCTGACAATGGAAACTTGAAATAATTTTAACTTTTGCGACGTAAAAAGAACCATTCTTTTCAGAATCCAAAATTCTCGGTTTTCTTATTATCAGGAAGAAAGTTTTCGGTTATTATTAAACTGCATCGATTTCCTTCAAATCACAAGGTTTGTTTTTCTTTACATAAATCCGAAATTTTTCTCTATATTTTCAATTTAATTTGAAATACAACAACCGTAATTTTACGATTACTCATAGTACAATATGCTGGAGCTTATTCATAATATTAAAAATTTTCTTCACTAAATTTTTGTGAAGAAAATTTTGTTTGGAAATTTTGAATATTCTCTTCTTTCAATCTGTAATGTTACATTATATGTACCAAAATAGATCTCATAGTAAACTAATTTGATCATCTACAAACACTTTGTCTCAAAACTGGACTAAAAGAGTTCTTTTCCTTATATTTAAAATCTTAATAATAATTTTTAACTACTTAAGTTATAGATTCAATAAGGGATTCATTTAGTAATCCATAATTTTTTTAAATTTTAATGTTTAAAGGTAGCCAGAATACTTCTTTTTTAAATAGAACTTTATATTTCCTTAAACCTCTGTTAAATTCCTTCTAAAGAATGTATTTTAATATTTCACTCCGCAGTATTATTGGGGAAACTAGAGTTACTTGACCCTACTTTTACTGTTTCTTATATTTCTCGGATATTTGAATTGTTAGTATCATAAAAGGATTTGGTTTTAAGAATGAAATATATGCTTATGCTAAATTGATATCTCATCATAAAATAAATATATTTCATGAAATCGCGTAAGGTAAAGTTACCTAACCTTAGGGATACTTAACCCTAACCTTAGGGATACTTAACCCTACATGCAAAACGCACCTAAATTCATTTGATAATTTAAAAGTATGCCAAATTCAGATAGTAGGTTTTAACTAATGAATTCAAAATTTCTTTATTATCAAATAATATTAATGAAACTAATATTAAAAATTAAATAATATGGTTACTATAAAACGCAGTTGTTATTAATATAATCTAGTTAATTAAATTCGTTAAGTCATTACATTAAAAATTGTTATTAAATTAAATTAGTACAAAATTTCATAAACAATTGTAAAATTGATTTAATTAAATGAAAAAAATTACAGCAATTGGAACTGGAAACTTAGCAACGTCATTAGCGCTTTAAAGAATTGGCGGTTTTGAAAAATTTTAAAAAAAGGGCCAAAACGCAAAAAAAATCTATAAAATGTTGTAAAGAACAAGAAATTGAGAAGCTTAATAGACTTATTCGGTTCTTCTAATATTTAAAGAAAACTAAAAGAAAAAGAATAAAAATATATTTTAGGAGAAAATTCATATCAAGAAAGAAAGACCAACTCAACAGAAATGGCGGCAAACTAGATAAAACCAAACGATTACAAATAGTTCGAGCAAAAGATTTTTATTAAAATAATAAATAAATAAATAAATCTTTCTTTCTCAGGTGAGGAAAAAATAGTTAATTAAATTTCAATTCTTTTCAAAATTCTTACTAAAATAATTAATCGAAATTAACATATTTAAAAGTAATTTTATTCTTTAAATAATTACTAACAAACAATTTTTAAATAATTATTCTCTATATTTGGGTTTCCAATATTGCCAACAAAGTCCACGCAGCAAAAAACTGATCCCAACCACAAAACGTGTTTCGGTCTGTGACGACATTCAAGCTGCAATAGCTTTTGATAGGGTCAAATATCTCTAAGTTGACTTTTTCTAAATAATCTAAAAATTAAATCACTTAGAATTAAGACAATGCATAACATCGGATATCAAATTCTAGCTAGAATTATTATGCTTAAATCTCAGAAATATTTTAATTCATAATATCTTCAATAGTAAACTTCCTATCCACTGAGGAATGAAAAAGTGAAAAGTTACTTTTGGATCCCCAAAACATATTTACCTGCACACCAATACGATGGCTTTTCTGATTGGAATGAAAATTCCCTCTAGTGGACCATGTGACCAAAGGTCAAATAAAAATGGCCAGTCCAAATTAACAATTTTCTCACAATCAAGGTAATATTAGGATCAAGTATCCCTAGGGAGTCAAGTGTACCTAGATTTCCCTACCACAATTTATATTGATAAATTCTTCAACTGAGAATTTTAATAACTTAGTTAAGTCAGTAGTTAGAGATAGTTTTATTGCATCTTTCAATATTACCCTTTATATTTCTTGTCTTAGTGCAGATTAGATAGAATGCAGAATAATTAAATAAATTTCTGAGACAGCAATTAATTTAAATACTTCTGAAACTTCGTTGAAGCACATATTGACAATAAATATCATGCAACCTTTCGATAAAATGACATTCCTTCTCTAATATTATTTTGAAAATATGAATTCATTTTATTGCATTAAGAATAAAAATTATATATTTTTAAAAAAATATTTCTATTTCTATTTGGGTAGTGCACCTGTGGAGCTACATATGCCATTTTAGGAATCAGCTTCCTAAGAAGTCATTGCAATGCTTGCCTTTTTTAAAAATAGAGGGTTATCAAGCTTTATTTTAACTATCGGGATAAAGATAAAATACATCATTATTAAACGAAGATATTTTATGATATCTCTACGATATTCTGAATGAACTTCATTGTAAAGATATCGTATGAATATTGTATAGCATCTTGTGTTAGTGATACGAGAGCCAAATTCAAAAGGACCAAAGCAGCATCTGGAAATTTTATTTATTGGCATCCGAAAATTTATTATCGCACTTTATAGTCCAGTTTACGCTACTTTAATTTGAAACTCATAAAATGCGCACTCTAAGAGTTTGGAGTTTTTACATTTTATGTTAGGTAAGGAATTTCACCGACATTCTTAAAACGTATCTTACCTCTAAACATAATTGCTGTCCTTTTGAACTAAGATCTCAAAATGTATTATGTGGAGATTTGTATAAAGAGTAGAACATTTGTGGGTAGTTTAAAAATCCAAGGAACATTGTTTAAGCATATATTTAGAAAAGTATGCTCTGAAATCTGCATATGATAACAAAAACACTCAACTAACTTTTACATCTGTGAAAATTCATCTTTTACATAATCAGTGACAACTCTTTCTGATAGCATGGACAAAGTTAAGTGACGGATTATTATTCCTGTTAAAAAGTTCTACATATAATTCTAAAGCATTTTAAAATAATTGAACATAATATAGACACTAATACTCGATGACCTGCGTAATGAAACTTTAAATTTTTAACGTAACAAGATTAATTTTGAGTTTGTATTTCTACAGTCCACACATGCGTAGAAACGCAAATGAATTACGTCATTTATCTGGGATGTGGTCACTCACAGACTAGTATTCAGGTGGAACTGAATAAAGCGTTTCATAGAAACTTAATAATGCAAACCACCATAGAAATATTTTAGAGATCTAGCAACAACAGATTGGAGCAAGAATCTTGCGGTATTCAACTGGGATTTTTACATATGTTACCCTATATATCTGGCTTTGAAGGGATGAAAGAAAAATTATACTAGGTTTCGCACATGCGCAGTAAAACATTATTTACTACGCATATCCATATTTCGTTTAATATTTGAAGTTTCTACTTCATATTTTAATTCAGTACTTTGAAAGCATACAGCCACGCATGCTGTAACTTTAAGTATAATTTGGTTGAAAACTTATTGATTGATTTGGGAGTTTTTAAGAAAACCTTTAGATCTTCCCGAATATTTGTACTATATTTTAAAAAAATCGTGTAAATATTGTACAGCATTGATGAAAGCTGCAAATCATTGTCAACTTTCTGTGAAACGGGGCGAGTCTTAAATAATTTTCTCCTTCATCAGATTCTCATCTGTCCCTTAAATGCCTTCGTGACCGAATCTTCACTGTGAAATGTGAGTTCAAGCATCTACTTAGCATAATCGAAGTTGAAGGAAAATAAATTGAGCCTTTCGGAAGATATTCTAAAAAATGTGCAAATCCAAAAGCGTTCACATTATTCTGTCACCCACCTGTACATGGCGGTCCTTCTGTTGAGTCACAAAAATTATTATCCCAACAAATGTTAGACTGCCATTAAATACAAAAAATAATATATAGTCACTCGTTCTACTGAAAATACGCGAAATTCGGATCACCAAAAACGGCGATGAACACTGTTAGAAAAAGCTTACAGCGACGTCTCTTAAATTATTTTTAAGAATGGCGCTCTAAATTAAACCATTAGATTGTATGGAATACCTTACTTGAAGTCTTGAAATATGACTGCAGTGATTGAGTAATAATATTATACTCTCGAAACAGTCTCATTGTGAAACCTCTGGAAACAAAGTTGATTTTGTGAGATTATTATTTGAGTCATTACGACAAAAAGACTAATCACAAATCCACATTCTTCTCTGTGACAATCAGTGTAATGTAATTAAAACAATGACTTCCAATTGAAAAATGTCCGCGCATCCACTGAAATGTAGGCGATTTTCAATTGCGTTTACTGTTGTTACTATGTTTGGGGTTTTATTTTACTAGCATACTAGCTGATGTATCCGGCATTGCTTGGTAAGAAAATATTTTCAAGTCCATGAACTTGTAGCAATTTAAACTTAATTAAACGGTTTCGCAGCAGCATCTTTCGTTCATATCCGTTCGTCCTCTCCCGCGTCGTCTGACACTCGGCCAGCACTTAAACTCCTTTCTTCCTTTTGTCTCCACACTTTGAACCACCTGGCACGAGTCTCGCAAACCTTGGAACTCCATTCTTCCTTCCCATCATTAAAGCGTCGACAATAGAAGTTCCTTCATAACGTGGTTTTTATTAACATTATCCGAGGTACCATTCTTTTCTTTTTTCAATTCCTACTATTAGTTCGCACTCTCCCTATATATATATAATTATTTATATACCTTGTTCAAATTTTGCAATCGATTTTAAGCTAACTTCCCTATGAGCTGGAGACTCGAAACTTTAAACATAGCTCAGAACTAGATGACAACGCAATATTAATTCGCTTTCTTGTCTGTCATTTCATAGTTTGCATTGTAGGTTTTTCATTATATCTCGAAAACTATTAATATTACAGACTTGGTTCTTGGGTATATGGATGGCCCATGGGATCATCGTAGCACCCCCCATATTTTAGCCATATCTTTACGCATGCGCAGTACGTTTTTCATTATATCTCGAAAGCTACCACTCAAGTTCAAATACATTTAATAATTTCATACATAGTAGGAATTGACTTAAAAAATTTTTTTTATATTACTTGTTAGTGTCTGTGTACCTGATCGGAAGAAACCGGATATTGTTCCTTCTTTTTCTCCTTTGGTCTTCTCTCTTCATAACGGGACTCAATAACCTTCAATGAATTTGCACACTCATTAGGATCATTTAAAAGTTTGTCAAAATTAAATGAAGCATCGCATAGGGGTGGATAGTAATTAACTACCGCTTGTTGTTATTATTTTTTCTTTCAGTAATGACTGCAAAAGAAGCCCTTTGTAAGTAGACTCATACCCTTTGTTGGGACTGGAAGACAGTTCCGAATGAAAAAAGGAATACAATAGTGCACTTGATTGCAAAAGAAGTCCATTGATAGATGAATGGACTGAAATAAAAGCGAGCATTCGAAGGTCAGTTGTCTTCTTTAGTCGATTCAAAACCAGAAGATTAATTGCGGAAAATAAATCATGTATTGATTAAACAATAAGCAAAATAAAGTTCGCTCTCTTTGTTAAGGGTAATTAATTTTAACTAAATGAAAATAGAACAAACCCATTTTTCATATTATCATTAAAATTTTTTAGTAGTTTACGGTTATCCTGTATATTATTTAGAAAGTAAAAAATGGTTATACAAGTAATCGTAGTCATTTTTCCAAATCTAACCTTAAAATGAGCATAAATCTCTTTGTACTTTTTCTTTTTTTAAAATTCAGAATTGACTTTATTTGCAGTCTACTTCCTCAATATGAGTTTTTTTATTATTATTATTATAAGAAAATTTTATTAATGACAGTTTATAGACATTTACTTAAATTCAATTTAGAATTTAAA
The DNA here is from genome assembly GCA_013235015.1 of Araneus ventricosus. Classification (NCBI taxonomy): domain Eukaryota; kingdom Metazoa; phylum Arthropoda; class Arachnida; order Araneae; family Araneidae; genus Araneus; species Araneus ventricosus. Next base: position 15,871 of record BGPR01001261.1, on the reverse strand, counting down.
AAACCATCAAATATGTATCTAAAATTAAATTTTTTTTCTATTCTGTACTAAAATAATTCCTTATTTAATATATTTAAGCTTCATATAATAGTATAACTGCATTGACTTGTTATATTTGTACTTGAACTGTACGATGGCATATTACTTGATGTCATTTATGTCAAGAAACCGTCTCAAAATGTAACTTTGAAATCGCGGTTTGAACATTGTTACTTAAAGCTCTCGGCATTTATATTTAATATCTCTTATTTTTTCTGATCGATTTTTTAATCAATTTTAAAAAACCTTTTATAAAAAAATTAAATTGCATCTTGGTTTCAGTGTTGCTATAAGAGCAAAGATTAATATATGACTCAAAAAATTAGGTGGAAACGGAAAACGTGTTATTGGTTCCCATCTAGAAATGAGACTTCCATTGAAAATTATTCCTTGACTATTTCATAAACAAAGATGTAGTCTCACGATGTTAACCTAATTTATCTAATCTGTGAGATAAAGCATCTAATCTGTGAGATAAAGCATCTA
>BGPR01001260.1:188304-283275 GCA_013235015.1 Araneus ventricosus | reverse complement strand
GGAATATCCCAAATTTACTGGTGCAGGCATGGATTGGCCTCCATATTCGCCGGATTTGACTCCCTGTGACTATTTTTTGTGGGGCACATTGAAAGACATTGTCTACCCGAAGCATCCCGCCACGCTGGACGAGCTTGAATCGGCGATCTGTGTGGCATGTGAATCCATTTCTGTTGAAACACTACGAAATGTGATGGCAAATTTCATTCTTCGTTTGCGCCACCTCTGTTGTGCCAATGGTGAACATTTTGAAAACATTGTGATGTGATTTTTTGCAAAGAATGTTTTCATACGATTATTTCATTTATGTATGCTGATATGAGCTGTACAGCGTACATCGCCATCTGTTAGCAGCTTTTGTAACTATTATTTCAAACTGCTGTATAAAATTCTTACAGCTTTCACAATAAACATACCGTTTACTGCATTCCTCTATCGATCTTTGTTTTCGAGATATTTAATTTTGAAATCAGGGAGTCCTTTTCTGGACACCCTGTAAATATTTCCAATAAAGAGCAATCTAAGAATATTTATATAAATTTTCGAATTTCGGTTTTTTGAATAACAGAACAAGACTTTCGATTATACATCACGAGTTAACAATGGAATTTATCACATTTTCAGTATTATTAGACAAATATGAATTGAATTATTTTCATGGTCAAGAGAAAAAAATAACTTCTGGAGCTTCTGCTGCAAGAGAGTTTATTTTTATGATTTACCTTAATATTTCCCTCTAATTCTGTTAACTTCTAGCATTAGTTTTTTTTTTATCCGTTTATCTGATGGTTTAATTATGTCAATGCCGCACTGGTTTTCTTGGACTTTCCCTTTAGTACTTGGATCGTAAATTGGAACTCCGGTATTGTCACAAGAACCAAACGACATTTCACAAAAAAAGACCAAATTTTCTGAACTTATGCGCGGGATACCACAGTATTTTGGAGGGGGAAGCATTCTGAGATAAAAAAAAATCACAAACCGAGATACTCTTCCCTATTAAGGGACATCTGTTCACATTACCATGAACACTAATAATAACACGAGCTTCCATATAATATATAATCTTTTTTTTCTAATTAAAATGTCTAAGATTTTAATACGAATCCGTGAGAACTTACAAAAATTGTTAATATGTGAGAAACAATTTTTAACACGTCCAGATGAGTCGTCTCGTTGCGTAAAGTATTGTTACGAACTTGAAATGTCGCTACCCCTTAATGTTAGCCTTATGATTGGAAGGAGACATTTACAGAGGTTCTTACTAGCTATCGGGAAGGTCAAGCCAATGACATCCGACCTTGGCGAAAAACTTGGCGATCATTTTGTTGGCAAATTTGGTGACTTAGGCGACAAAATGAAGGCCCTCGAAAATGCTAGAATTTTGGTCCTATCTCTACTAGAGACGGAGTTATGGGGAATCTTCGAGATGATTCTATGTGACGTCACCTCCCATCGGATAAGGTATAAATACTTGGAGGTGCCGAAACGAATTCTTACGTCTTTGGAGTTTGTAAGAAGGGCTTTGGTTCTCTTTGGAGTTTTGTCCGCAGTGCGAGCTGGTAAGCTGATAGAAGCCGAGCGGTTCAGAAAGTGCTGTTGCTGTTATTATTAGTGGTTTGCTGTCTGTTTGTGTTGCTAATTTGAGCAAGTGCTGTTTTTCTTGTTCCCCATGCTTCGTGTTTTCGGAAATATTCATGGATAAAGCATCATTCTCCATTATCCTCCTTGTGGGACTGTTTTCACCGTACACCCACCGGACGATTTTCGTAACAGTAGTCTCTTTCACACCAAATTTTCATCATTAACTTTCGGAATTTTTTAAAATTTTTCATAGGATAAGTGAATGCTGAGCAGTGCATTGGAAAGCTTTCCAAAACTTGAATTCTATTTATATTATACATTTTGATCTTTTTATATTCCTTACGTCACAGATATATTGTAGGATTTGGACGGATATATTATAGGATTGGGTATAAAAATGTTGGATGCATACTGGATTACAGAAATGTTTATGTGTTAATAATTAGCGCAGTCAATAAAGGTCTTGAAAGGGAAAAAATTTGCGTAAAGCTGAATTTTATAAAATTGATACACCCCTACCAGGGGAGCATTTTTACAAAAATCTCCCCAGCTGCCCCTCACAGGTTCAAAATGGCAATTTCCGTATGGCTTCGGCCAGACTGGGGAAGCTTTCGTATTCTGTACATTAGCTTCAAATACATATTAGATTAGGGGAAAGAAGAAAGCTCAGTATTGAGTACAATGACAAAACCACTAATTTACCCAAAAAAAGATATACCATTTATAATGGGAAATGGAGAGGGAGTTAAGGGGAAAAAGAAAATTTCAACCTTCATTTTCAAACCCTTTGATCCAGATGGCCCATCCATGAACTTAGCCGATAATCTCACCCTCCCTCCAACATATCACACGCAGGTTACATTCCAATAAAAATTACTATAGTTATCGTGTTCACAAGATAGCATGGAAAAAACATTATACGAATCGAAATTGTGTCACGAGAACCATTCCAAAAGGTAGTATTCCTATAAGGAATCTACCTAAAAGAAAATTTTTGCCTGAATAATAAACTAAAAGAAGCCAAATGAACCATCCATTTATGACTAGACCTAATGAAACTTAGGTTGCAAAATTAACACCCTTTTTTGAAGATACGAGTGAGGTATTTTCAGACGGATCTCGTAATCTTGAACCGAAGTGAGATGACAAGGGTTTAACTCGAACAGGCACTTTATTCTGCAAATAACCACACTAACAGAAAGATGTTTGATCTATGACAATAGATTTAATGTGTAAAAAGCTCACATACATGTAGAAAAATATTCATCTCGGCCGAAGCCAACATAACTTGAAGAAAATTGTTATCCTATGGGCACTCTAGGGGAAAATGCACCAAAGATAAAGAGGGAGAAACAGTAGTTAAAAGTAAATTATTTATTTATAAAATATAATATGAGAAAGGTATTTATACATGTGATTATTTACATTTTAGACAAGAAAGATTTAGGGTTTGTTAGTTACGTAGTTAAATATTAACTTAAACCTCGTTCAAAGGTTAGTTACAGGTAAGTAGGTAGGTAGCCATCGCCCATCGCCGCTGTGCTAACAGGAAGAGACCCCCGTAGCTCGTTATGCTCACCAATCTATCGCATGTCCATTCTTCTTGATTTCAAAAAGCCATATCCCGGATTAAAACATTACACTTAGTTTTAACGGAGAGCTTACACCTACGCATCACGTGATTAGAACCGTGAGAGAGCATGATTGTTATTTTGCAGTATCTTTCCGCTGACACAACAATATTCAAATACGGAAAGTGAAAAAGTATTATTAGGAAGAAATTAAACTCACGCTTTTAAGCTAGACGGGAAAAATACAATTCCTACATATATGACGAATATTCGATGGAATTATATCTCTAATCAACCGTACTCCAATCCCAAAGTAGAGACTCTACCACAACACCACCGTGGCTTTCATCGCCAACTACTCATGAAGGAAACTTTGCAAAACGTCCCAAACTAATTATTTGAAAATTCTACATACAAAAAATTTCAATATTAAAGAAGATATCAAACGTATATTTCAGTAATTAAAATACAAAAAATTGGGCAAAAATATTAATATTAAAAATTTAAACAATTAATATTAATATTTAGCCCAGTCAATAAAGACACAAAAATAGTCAAATTCGGAAAAATTTTTCGTAAAGCTGAAATTTACACCATTGATAGACCCCTACCAAGAGAGCATTTTTACAAAAGTCCCAAAAATCCCCCCCAGACCCCCTCAAATGTTCAAAATGGCAATATCTACGGTACGGCCCTTATCTCTGTAACTAATGATCGGATCAAGTTCAAATTTTTACTATTTTGTTTGTTATTAAATGGGCTACAAGAATAGTGTAATTCATACTTAAGTTACACCTAATAGTTTTTAGAAATTAAGGAAAATATGTGGAAAAAGTAGATTCTTTATTTTAAAACTTTTGATTTTTGCTCTCTATTTTTTTATATGTCATATTATGAAAAAACCCTTCCTATAAAAGTTATAGCCTATAATTTTTGGAATCTACTTATACATATAGTTTTATTTATTTATGAGCGATGCTAATTCTGGGAGAGGGGGAAGAAAGCAAGGAGGCTCGGAGTGCCACGCGGTTGCATCAGTGCGATTAATGTGACTTCATATGCTAAGGCTTAAATAGTTGATCATCTAATTTGAGAATGAAATAGATGTAATGGGTCTCCCCCCCCAGGACCTGTATGTTCAACAGGAGTCCCTCGCGAACAGATGTACCAATTTTCAAAACTATATGCGATTTAGTGTTTTTTCAAACCCTTCGTTGAATGGACTATCAACTAAGGTTTTTTAGTAATTCATCCATTTTGAGGCCAATCCTCTGAAAAACTATTAAGGATGAAAGAAAAATAAAATCATGCATTTGTATTTACGCTCTTTAAATTGTTAAATCTTACGTAATTTGAAAATTGAATAGTTTCGAGATATTCAAGAAAAACCAAAAGAGGAGGATGAAATACAAGATCAAACTTTGGGAGCCATTGTCCGGAAATTGTTAAAGCTAGAATAAAAATAAAAGCTTGTATTTGTAGGAAATTTTACGCTCTTTAATTTTTTGTATCACATGTAATTCGAAAAGTGAATAGTTTTCGAGATATTAAAGAAAAACTAAAAAGGGGGGATGGAATCCAAGATGGCAACGCGAGATACCCCAGGACAAGAGACTTTCAGTATGCTGAACGGGAGTCCTCACGAATATGTGTACCAATTTTCAAAACTAGACGATTTAATGTTTTTTTCAAACCACTCGTCGCGATGACTGGGCAACCGCGTAGCACGCCGAACCTTTTTGCTTTCTTCCTCCTCCCAGCGTTAGCATCGCTCATAAATAAATAAAACTGTATACCAATAGATTCCAAAAATTATAGGCTATAACTTTTATAGGAAGGATTTTTTCATAATATGACATATAAAAAAATAGAGAGCAAAAATCAAAAGTTTTAAAGTAAAGAATCTACTTTTTTCACATATTTTCCTAAATTTCTAAACACTATTAAGGTAACGCAAATATTCATACCACTATTCTTGTAGTAAATAACAAACAAAACAGCAAAAATTTGTACTAGATTCGATCATTAGTTACAGAGAAAATGGCCGTTCCGTAGATATTGCCATTTTGAATCTTTGAGGGGGTCTGGGGGGAAAGCTCCAGGGGGATTTTGGTGGATTTTTGTAAAAATGCTCTCCTGGTAGGGGTCTATCAATGGTGTAAATTTCAGCTTTACGCAAATTTTTTCCGAATTTGACTATTTTTGGGTCTTTATTGACTGGGCTAAATATTAATATTAATTGTTTAAATTATTAATATTAATATTTTTGCCCAATTTTTTGTATTTTAATTACCTAAATGTACTTTTGATATCTTCTTTAATACTGACATTTTTTGGACGTTAGGTTTGGTTGGTTTGGTTGTTTGGGGTTTAATGGCGCAAGAGCCATTTTTGGCTAAACTGCGCCAAACATATGATAGATAAACAGGAACAGGGTGCCATTGAAAAGGTGCTTAAAGGACTACAAGAATATCACTTTCGCATGATATAAAAGTAATTAAAATCAAGCAATATAAAAGTGAAATACGTGGTAAAGTTTATAGACAAGATAAAAGACGTTAAACAGAGTAAAGAGTTAAAAAAAACAGCGCAATTTTTTCAGTAATAAAAACAAAAAAATTTGCTTTAGCAAAACAATAAAAGCGGTAACAAAAGCATTTGTTCAAGAACTGGGTAAAAAGTGAAAAAAAAGCTACCGCTTCCGTGCAGTAGAGGGTGGTGGCGGAGTTGTAGGACAAACATTTTCAGGTGTGTCCTCGAGATCTTCCGACATATCATATTCAAGGGTGTCGCCTTCCGATGCGCTAGAAGAGCTCATCTCGGCATCAGCATCCGATTCCAGAGATTGTAAAACTTTTGCTTTCTCTGGAGGGAAAGCAACCATAGGGTCTGGCACAGGGCCAATAGAACAAACATGAGCAGATTTAATACCATTTTTGGTGACCGTAATATTACTTTGTTTGGTGATAGAATTTGAGGCTTCGCTATGTTCTTTATCTGTAAGTTGTGGGGGTTTGTAAGACTGAGAAACATTGTCAACAGTTATGTTATCCTGATTAACCTGAGAATCTTTTTTGAATTTTTTCCTATTGGTGACAGTTTTGAAATCGGAGAAGTCAGGGGGAGTTTTTTTTTACTTTCCGGAACATTAAATTGAAATGAAACTACTTCATTACAAGTATCGGTTAAAGAGAGTTTTAAAACAGGATCAATAGATCTGGGACAGATTTCGAAAGGTGTATAGGATGCTTTAAAGGGAACAGAAGATAAGATTGTAGGGAGGATTCGAGGACTTGTAGTCTCGAGTTTTTTCCTCACTGCACTAGCATAGCTGGTTCCAGGAGCAGGTGTGCGAGACTTAACAAGTCGTCAGGCTTCGAGAAACGAAATATCCTTTTTGACTTTTTCAGAAATTACTTCCTTTTCAAATTTCCATGCAGAACATAAGAGGGAGAAGGAAGTGTGCTAACCCTTGCAATTCACACATTTTGCAGATTCTGTACAATTAGAGCTGTCGTGACCTGCTCCTGCACAACGGGCGCAAGTTAGGGTCCCGCGGCAGGAAGCTTTGGAATGGCTAAAACGCTGACATTTAAAGCATCGCAGGGGGTTAGGAATATAAGGACTAACTGTCAACTTTATGTACCCTGCTCTAACAGACTCTGGTATTCTTGGGGAGTGAAAAGTAAGAATTAGATATTTCGTGTCTATAAGTTGTTCATTCTTCCTGATTTTGATACGGTGCACCTGGGTAACTCCTTGTGGTTGAAATCCCTTAAGAATTTCCTCTATCGGGACATTCAACAGTTCTCCACAAGATACAACACCCTTCGACGAGTTGAGAGTCGCATGTGCGCTAACAGCCACAGGGATGTTGTCTACAGATTTCAGTTTAATAATTTGCTCGGCTTGCTTACGAGTTACGACCTCTATAAGCAAGTCCCAGAACGAAGTTTTCGTGTAGATTTTGTGATGCCAATATGTTCAGTTACTGCTCTTTCGACAAGAAAGGGCGAATCTGTATGAAAGGACTCATTCGTTGTTGTAATTCGTTTTAAAATGAAGAAAGTATCAAATGGTGTGTCAACTTGTTTCATATGATCAATATGCTGCCCACTGAAGGGAGATTTTTTTCTTTCCCATACAAGAGACATTGAATGTTCAGGCCCCGACGGTACCGCCCACCACCGAGCCCAACAAGAGAAGGCAGTAACCGGCTCTGGACATTCCCAGCCTCAGCACTTACCTTGGCGCTAATCGGAACCTATACGCTCAGAGTCACCTCCAGGAACGTTGACCACCCTTAACGCCAAGCCCCAGAGAATGACCCTTTCGCTTGACCCCCTTGAGCAGACCAGCCAAGTGATTGGGATACCGGCCGATTGATACACCGGGGACCGAAATGTACCACCCGTCCAATGGGTCGCCACGCACGGCCAACACGTGGGGGTAATTTGCTGTCCATGAGAAGCAAGAAGCAAACAGAGCGGCAACAACTTCTCATGGAGAGCTCCCTTGCCTACCCTCGAGGGAAGGAATCAAAAAGCACTAACTGAAGGAGAGGAGAAAACGGAAAGAGATCAAACACTAGGGTACCTCGGGGTCGTGAAGCCCGTCACACCTGGAGAAGATGTGACCCTGAGGGGTTTTGGACGTTAGAATTTCCAAATAATTAGTTTTGAACGTTTTGAAAAGTTTCTTTCATGAGTAATTGGCAATGAAAGCCACGGTGGTGTTGTGGTCGAGTATCGACTTTGGGATTGGAGTATGGTTGATTCGAGATATAATTCCACCGCATATTCGTCATGTATGTGAGCTTTTTATAAATTAAATCTACTGTCATAAATCAAACATCTTTCTGATAGTGTGGTTATTTGCAGAATAAAGTGTCTGTTCGAGTTAAATCCTTGTCATCTGACTTCTCTTCAAGATTGCGAGATCCGTCTCAAAATACCTCATCGTATCTTCAAAAAAAGGTGTTAATTTTGCAAACTAAGTTTCATTAGGTTTGGTCATATATGGATGGTTTATTTGGCTTCTTAGGCAAATTATCGCTTCATCACGACGAATAATTTTTTTATTTTTTTCTTGCAACAATACAGTTATTGCCATTTCCCATTGTGAATGATATATCTTTTTTAGGTAAATTAGTGGTATTGTCACTGTACTCAATACTGAGCCTTCTTCTTTTCCCTAATCTAATATGTATATTGAGTCAATGTACAGAATACGAAAGCTCCTCCAGTCTGGCAGAAGCTGTACGGAATTTAATGAACTCAATCCACTCAGCACAAACGCAGCCGACTCCTTCACCAAAACCACTGTGTGCGTGTTTCGAAGGCGGCGCTACTCCCCTTCCCTTGGGATGTCATCGATTTCCCCAGCAATTCTTCATTAACCACAAAAACAATACAGATGTTATAATAGGTATCAATTTACAATGTCAAATTTTGAAATCTATTGCAAAATAATGACGAATACACATTGAATGTTGTGCTTGATTGCAGTTTAACTACTTGTTTTCAAAGTTCAAGATAAAACAAAAAATTAAATAAATAAAAGTGAAATAAAACAAAAAGGGCACAAGCTGAATTCAGGAAGTCAAACGTGAAGACATGAGCTTTTTTAGAATATCTATTGCGCCTTTTTAGAGGGGTGAATAAAAGACTAGGTCAGATATATCTTTATAAAGCCATCTTTTTGGCCAATCGTTTCTTTTCTCCCCAAATTTTACATTTTATCTCCTAATCTAATATTAAAAAAAGTCTACAAGATTCTATACTTCCTGCACAACTCTTGGCTCATTTGCGTGACCTTCGGAGACTTTTTTTGTGTCGCTAGATTGATTAGACTCTCATCACCACCATTAAAGCAAAACTTTGCTTTATTTCTGAATTGAGTTAATGTTCGAAGTTTCTCTGTTTAGTCTACTGACGGGAACTTCGAATTCACCCAACAGCGCTATTAAGGAGAAGAGCAGCGCTAAACGACTCTTATGTCAAATTGATATAACTAAACGAAAATTATTCTTCAGATTGAAACATTATCGAAGCTACTGGAGGACAAAGGGGGGGGGCGCTATAGATGCTCCGAGCTCCAGTTTTATGGGGCTCAATGGAGCCAAAATATTGCTGTGTTTATGCCATTTTTAAAGGAAAAATTAGGATGCCATTAAAAATTAGGGAATTAAAGGAAAAATTAGGATTATGCCATTTTTAAAGGAAATCTAAAAATTAATACCATGCCTCGGATGCCATTTACACTGTCAAACCACTGATGACGACTGTATTAAAAAAGAATAATAATATTCCCCGTGCGCCACTTACCCACTCTACATCACTGCCTACGGCGACAAAACATTAATGCGTTTATGTCACTTTTTAAAGTCACATACGATAAGGGGGTTAAAAAAATCATGCCCGGATGCCGTTTACACCACAAGCTAAATCGCTGATGATGACAGGAGGAAGGGGTCGAAAATAACATATTATGAGCCGACCGTCATTTACCCTCGCTACATACGGGATTAAAAGTGCTTGTATTTAAAGTGTTAGTGACGGCGACTTGGGGTGGGGTGGACGTCGCCCACTCCTACACTTTCTGCGGAGAAATATAAATTTTTATTTGATTTTAGCTGCTTAAAACTAGGAATTACAAAAAAACCAATAGTGTTCAAGAAAGCTAGCTAATTTAGCAACTACCCCAAGGGGGGCACCGCGAGTTCACGGATGAGAAGCCTACATATAAGTAAGCAGGTTCTCGCCTCCCCTGATGGCACAATAATGGTGGTGAGGCTCTAGGGGTCCACCTCCGATAACAGGAGAGTTGTTGAAATGGGGGGTTGTTGCATGAGCCGATCGTAATGGGGGCTATTATGCAGGAACCACAGTGCCTATCTGTCGCGACGGCTGGTCATTCAACGTAAACCCGGATGCCACGGCAGGGCGGAATGAAGATCTTTGTGCATAATTTAGCAACTAAATTTTTAAAAATTTTGTTGTCTACCTCCTATACTGCAGGGTACTTTTAGGTGTCTCTTAATTTTTTGCCTCCCCACTTTTACCACCCAGTTGCCGCTGCTGTATGTGTTATATTTCCGAAACGTAGAAGACCAAACCGTGGAAGATGAACAGCGCAAGTCCAGTTCTAGGCTCGACCGCATAGAACTGATAATCAAAGCAAATGCGTGTCTCCAATTGGGAAACATAGACCATAACGAAGTTAAAACTCTGGGATCTATGGATAACATTTTCCAGCATTATAAAGCCTTGCACTTTCAAAGTGAATGGATATGGAACCAATACCACTGTAGGCTCTGTTGTCGGAATGGAAAGGTCATATTAGAAACCAGATATTGTGGATAACTGTCTGTAAAAATAGCGATACATAAGTGAAGGACGATTCACAAACTGCTCCATTTTTTTCCAAATTTTTCAGAATCAACAATCCATAAGAGGAAACGTCAGTAATTTTGATTAGATGTTAAATTTCCCAATCTGTCTCTAAGTAGATTGATGCAACTCAGCAAGTTTAGTCTCTTGAACATGCACATTTCTGGGACGTATATTCTGAATTTCAACATATTTGAATCCGTCTGTATTCTATGGACGAGTTTTCTGTTTTGTTTATTTACATTAAAATGCGGTGACTACGTAATTCCGCTGTAATGCTAAGTCAATGGAATCTTCAAAGCGGAAGTTCAAATGCCGTGCAGATAAAGTCAAGGTTTGTAATATAAGTAAACAAAACAGAAAACTCGTCTATACCATCTACATTACATTCTGTAAGTTCGGATTTCACTCGCTTCCGATTGGATGCCCAAAAGTTTCTGAATCTTCTTGCATAAAAATACTAGTTTTAAATCCAAGCAGTTCTTCATTATCAGCTTATACAGCGACTATATGAAGTTTTTCTGTCATCAGACGGATTTGAAAACACTGAAGTATATAAATCCATTTCACAGTTACTTGTTTTTCAGTAGTCACCGTGCGATTTGGGCGACATATTTAGTCTCATTCAGTTGTCTCTGGGTGTTACTACAGGAATCCAATTTGTATTTTTCTGAGAATGTTATATGTTTCTACTACAAGAGCTGATTGTGTTGATCAAATAAACTAAGAAAAATTTCATACTGTGTCTTTGAACCACTTATGGAGGGATTTTCTGTTTTGTTTATTTGCAGTAAAATGCGGTTACTACGTAATTCTGGTGTAATGCTAAGTCAATGGAATCTTTAAAGCGGAAGTTCAAAAGCTGTTCAAATAAAGTCAAGGTTTAATGTAAGTAAACAAAACAGAAAACTGTCCTAATAATATATCAAAGTATTCCAGTTAATTACTCTTTTTAACTGTTTCGACCTCAGTCATATGCTTTTGCGACGAAGTTTTACTCCATTATTTGTTTATTTTGCAAATTTGGTGTTATGTCAACTTAGTTCCAATCTGCTCGTTTTGATTTTGAAGAATTTTTAATGTAATATTAAGATTTCAGAATCAAGTGTAAGCATTATGCATTGCATTTATTTCTATATACCATTTTTGTACTGTTTGAATTTGTCTTCGGCTTAAAATTTGTGTTCTTTGACAGGTAGTTCCGCGTAATTAGCAATAGAAACGTGAACTTTTCTTTGATTATTCTGAAAACACATCCTCGTTTATATAACTTGACCATTTTTATTTAACTGCATGGGTGTAGTTTTCATTCGTAAAATGCGTGTTAAAAACATGATAAAAAAAGCTATAGATATCTACAGTTCATTGTTTCTAGGTTTGTTTTACAAATTTATCCAGTTCTGCATTTTATTTAGTGGGTAAATGCACATACTTTAGTGCTTTTTAATGCTTAAAATTGACTATGGTTCCCAACACATATTTCATAAAAGTAAATAAATGTAAAAGAACTATCTGAACTAAGTTAAAACATTCAACTTATATTTCCTAATTTAAGGTCCTAAAGTGGAAGTAAACGGTCCGAATTTGTTTCGTTAATTGTAGATAATACTTCATTAATGCCTTTTTTTTCCCCTTATAAGCAAAATATTTGCTTTGTGAATCATTGGTTCTTAATCTCTTATAGCAACCCTCTTTTATCTTATTATGCTGTTTAATGTTACAAACTCCAAGATTTAAAGTTGAAACTATAGATACTTTTCAGAACATTAAATACATGTGAGGAATGTATAAATTATGTATTGACAGTACTATTACTTTTTCTTGAAGAATTAAAAAATAATAAATTCTGTATTATAAAAAGAAAAAAAAACAAAGTGCTGATATTAAACCAATAAATATTGTACAACTAAACTTAAATTTTTAGTGAGAAGGATCATTTTACCTTTTACTGACACATTTTATACTTTGAACTTCACATTGCCAGTACTTAAATATTCATTTAAAGATATACTTTTGATTCTGTATTTTCCAGTAGCATCTCTACTTAATTTTAAAATGTGGAGTAAAATAGAAAAATTCTTTCATACATATATGTGGTTTTAACACGATTCATAATTTTAGGACTGTCATTAACAGATTAGAAAAATCTTCCTCTTTTGTACAATAATTTCAAATCAATCAGTAGAAACATCCATCAGCTGTTCTGTTGATATAAATTCTTGGTCCCAGACATCAATTGAAAATTGATTTCTTATCTATTTATTTATTTGCATGGGAAATTGGAAAATATTTTCAAAAACTGTTTCAAATTTTATGAATGCTGAACACTTATCATTAACAGTATTTCGACCAAAAGTGTCAAAAGATGCCTTTACAAATTTTAACACAAAATTATTCTCTATGCTAAATTATTTACCCACCAGTTTTTAGACTTTTTGACCTCAATTTCCTCTTGGATCTAAAATTTGTACATGTTATACCTGTTTCTATCACAATGTATTTTTTTATACTTTAAGGATTTTGTAACAGTCTGATCCAAAATCATTTTAATATAAATATCAATGCTATTTGGTGGCACTATTTGAATTCTAAACAAATTAGAAAATCCTAATTTCAGTACTAACAGAAAATAGTTGTATCCCTGGTTAATTGCTATATTCGGTCGTTGTTTGCAATGTTGCATTTTACTTTAGATAATTGCAGTGATTAGTTCTAAAAATAATTGTATATCTTAAGTTTTGTTCTCCATTTCTTACATTTATTATGCAATAAGTTCACTTCAAATAAACATTCACAGAAATTTTGAGAACAAATTTTTGAAATGTGCATTGCAAGTATGTAAGTAATAAAATTGTTTATAATACTGGTAATTTTATATATTTTTTAGTTAACGGAATTCTTCAAAAGTGACCACGAAATTGATAGTGATTATGAATTACACATGAATATATCAATAAATTTATTGCTAAATTATCTACATTTAACTAATCATTGGTATTCTCACTATTTTCATAGATTTTTGCATGTGAAAAAACACTTGGTTCAAAATAGGTATACACAAAATCATGGTAGAAATAATGTTCAACCCTCTTTATGTAAAGTTGTAATAACTTTCAGTTTATTGCAAGAGTTCTTTTGAAATCTGTAAAAAAGAAAAGTTGAACATTGAATATATTAGACTTACGCAGACTCCAAGGGATCTGCTTTTTAACATATTATAGCCAGTTGGTTAAAAATATGCTTTATCCATATTTAGGTTTGTTAGCTTATAGGTTCAGATTTTGTTTTTTGATGGGATACCTGCTGAAATGAAATTTCTAAGAAAATGTAAAACATTTTAATGGCATTAAGTTTTTGTTTCTTTTTCTATATTTGAAATAAGCTGAATATTTTCATATTATTTGTTTTTGAATGTTACTAATCCAGCTCTATTTAAACTTCTATATCATAATATTGCATATTTTGTTCTCTTTTAATTTATTTTATAAACAGTTTTTTTTATATAATACATGTTTGTAATAGTCTTGGATAAAACTAACTTCTGCCAGCTACATGCGATATTTTGCACACAGCAGCTCTGGCTCACAAGATGTTAATGAGGCTCAATTTTTCTTTTAATTCAGTGAAAGCATACAGAAGGAACTAAATTATTGTAATTAATATTTAATAGTACAGTTTTGTTACTAATGTTGTAATTTCTTTTCTGCTTTTGCTTACTTGTATTTTTAGTTGAAATTTCCCATTCTTGTTTAGTTGACTTGCTCTTTGCATCTTTATGCAATGCTAAAATAGGACTTAGTCAGTACATTAAAATAAAGCTTTATTTAATATATAAGACAGCAGATAATGCCAGCAACTGCTAGACCAACCACATTTACAGCCATTTCTCCCGTTACCTGTATGTTTGATATAAAGATTTTTTGTATGTTTCTGAAAATTTCAGGAACCACTGTAAATACATTTTTACCTCCTCCGCACCAATATACTGATCCATTTGAAGTGGTTAATGCCTTGCATAAAAAAAGAAAAATCTTATACACATGCTTCCAAAAGCTTTTTATCATCCTTTTTCTACCTGTTACCATTTGTGACCATGCATTCATTGAAGAAAAATATTTCTATTTGCTGCATCACCCCTAAAAATGTATTGTATTAGTTTTGGAAATATGTTCCTTAAATCTGAAATCCCATGAATAAATATGGTATTTATGACTTGTTATTCGATCATAAAAACTTAATGTGCAAACTAGGAATATATATTTATTTTATTAAAATAAATAGCTGAATGCTGTAAGTTATATTTTTTAACATATTAATTATTTCTTTTTAAATTCTAGCAAGATGTCTTCTGAAAATTTCGAAAGCTTAGAAGATGACTTCATTGCTTTGAAGGGTAGAATAGCTTCAAAAATAGATGAACAACTACCCAGATCATCTGGACAGGCAAGGAAGAATTTAACTAGAGATGTCCAAAGAGAATTGGATGATGCACAACGACTCATTGAGGATTTAGATATTGAAGTCAAGGTTGCGCCATATCCTTTTCGAATGCAAATGAATAATCGTTTAAAAGGCTATCGCCAAGATCTAAGTCTGCTGAAGAAGAAAATGGCCCATAGTGAGAGTAATGTTGCTGCATCTAGTCGAAATCAATTATTAGGAGCACCAAGTCAACCTAGTAATTCTCCTTTCTCCAGCAGTGTCTCTGGTAACCGTGGAAGACTGCTGCAAATAAATGAAACTATTAACCGTACTACGGAATCTGTGAACAGAACTCAGCAAATCGCTGCTGAAACTGATCAGGTTGGCATTGCAGTAGTTGATGAATTGGGAACTCAGAGGGAAGCTCTAATTAGGACTAAAGAAAGACTTGTTGATACTGATGCTAACTTAACAAAGAGTAGAAAGATATTGCGTTCCATGTATAGAAGAGTAATGACAAACAAGTTGATTTTAATTGTTATTATTCTTTTAGAAATTGCCATATTGGTTGGTGTTGTTTGGTATAGATTTATTAGAAAATAACCCAGCTTGCTACACAAAAAATATATATTATGTATATATACACACAAGGGTAACATATATTGATGCTTGCAGTACTGAATATTATCTAAGATTTACGGTTTTAGAAGCTGATCTATTTTGTAAAAACTTTATAACTTTCCTCTAAATGAAACTTTATTTTTGTAGCTGAATTTCCCTATTTCCATTTAAAATGGTTTCTTGTAATATTATAAACTTATTAATGACCAAAGATGATTATGTAAAAGTAAATATTTATCTTAAAATGTTAGTTGCTTCTCACTGCAATCATCATGAAATTAATATATTATTCCTATTGTTTGATATGTACTGAAATGCTTATATTCCAATATTAACCTAATATGTATACTTTTTCTTTAAAATTGTCTAGCTTTTATTGAAATAAAAGAAAATAAAAACTTATAATAAAATACATGCTTTATTTTATAATTTATGAAATGACTAGTACACTCATTCATAGGTTATATTTTCAATAACCTTAACTATTTTTTAGGAATAAGGCAGCTCCTGTCTGCACCCAATGTTCGTGATTTTCACCGCAGGGTAGTTGAATGCAAGTCACAATTTGCTCTCTGTCTGATGTGAAGTAAACTGGTAGAAATATTACTTCATCTTCTCTATAAGGTGATGGAGAGTCCTTGAAAAAGATTGAAATAAACTGATTAAAAAATAAAACAAGGAAAATTGGAATGTACATAACTACAAGACTCTGAGTGATTAAGAAGTACAGTAGAACCCCAGGAATCCTAAATTTCCGATATTCTGAACAACTTTTTTTTAATTCTTTGAAAAAATTTTACTGAAAAATGAAGGAAAAATAACAATTACGAATCAGAAAGAAAGTTAATGTTTATTCCTAACTTAAGAGAAGTATTCGAATTGGTCTTTAAGAATGAATACAGCACCTTGATTAGTAAAAACAATTCAGATATCTTCTTTTTACCCTCAAGTTGTTTGCCACTGTATCGTGCAAATCGCCGTGTGCTCTTTCGATACATCTTCACAGAGACAATACCCTACTGCGTTTGGTATATCAAGAGTATTTGACCGAATTTCCCGGATAATCCGAATTCCCCAGAATCCGAACAAAGGTCAGCCCCAATTGGTTCGGATTCCCAGGGTTCTACTGTACTTGAATTACAAGCAATCTTAAATATTGCAGTGGAAATCGATATCATTCAAAGAAAGCCAAAAAACAAAGATAAACTCAGAGTGAATTAAAAAAAAAAATGTTTTTACACAGCTTCTATTTAAAAATAAACTGGTTATAAATTTTATAATTAAATATTTGGAACTAAATTATCTAAAAGTTACTAAAAATTAATACTGCAATTAATCATCATCTATAATATAAAACAGAAAATGCATGTGTCTGTCATAACTCCTTGTGAACGGTAGCGACATGAAATTTGCATATTACATTTCTAGGTCAACTGTGCTATTTTCAACTTTAAAAATTAATTCATTATTAAGATATTTTATTAAGTAACAAAAATTAGCCACAGTTAAGCTTAATGATTAAACATTTTTTTCAATAACTTCTGAAATATTTATCGCACGAGTTATTTTTACACCATCTTAAAGAGCAGAAAATTATCTTTTTGATGATATTAATTCTGTTGCAGTAAAGTTTTTTCTCTGATTGTTATTAACGTTTAAAAATATATTTTTAATGCAATTTCTAACAATACTTTTTATTTTTATAGAATTAAATTGAAACCAATTTACTGTTTCACGTGCATACTTTTGCCAGTGTTACATTTAATATAAGAAAATATTGTTTTCTTTGGACATTTCAAAGTAGACTTTTTACATCCGGTTTCATGTTTGAGCATACATTGCTTTTACTATACGATTGCAGTAATTCAATGAGGTTAGTTTTATTACTATGCTATGTTTTGCGTTTAATTTTAGGAGAATTACTTTTGGTTGTCGTAGCACAGTGACTCAATGGTGTTGGCGAATTATTTCCTCAATGCTTTAATTTTCACAAATTTTTAAATCATCGTAATGAGTGTGTGTTAAGCCTTCAAGGTTTCTTAGTTCGGTCCCTATTGTAGGAAGAGGTCAACATGAAATTTGTGTATGCCATTCTGGGGTCCATTCCTAGATTAATTGCACTTTTTTCAACTTTCAAAAAAGTTACTTCCTAAGATAAATAATGAAAATTAAGCAAATTTTTTGCGTTTTGTCTCATATTTCCGCCAATAACTTCAGAAAAATATATTTCACATGGATCATTTACATACCATCTTAAAGAGCAGAAAATTATCTTTTTAATGATTCAATTTAAATGTCATGCGTTCTTTTCCTTAATTTAATAAACATTTCGAATTTATTCCATACACAATTTGTAACAAAACTTTCATTATTGTAATTAAATTCAAACAAATTTATCGTTTTATTAAATCCTTCATTTCCATATTTTTACCACTGTGAAAGTTATGATAAATATTATTTTGTTTGAATATTAACAGAAAGCAGAATTTTTATTTTCGCTTTTATTTCATAGCATAATGCATCTTTCAGTATGTTTGCACCACAATCCAATGATGTTAATTATTCTCTTTCCGCGATGCTTCATTTAATTTTATAAATTTTTAAATGATCATAATGAGTGTAAAATCCTTCAAGATTATTGAGCCCGCTTCCTACCAGAGAGAGAGGACTTAAGGAGAAAAAGAACACTGTGCGGTTTTTTCCGACCTGTGACACAAACACTAAAGAGAAGAGAATTGTAGTCCCAATAATCGCAATAAAATCCAAGATATGAAAGAGCTTATGCTGTTGCCTTAGCAATGTTAGGGAGGGGGAAATGGAGTACGAAGGACTACTAGAATCATGCCAGATGGTTCAAACTAAGGAGAGAAATAGAAGAGGGGTGTTAAACTGCTGGCCGAGAGGGTCAGAGAGCACAGCAGTGGATTACTGAAAATCAACAAAAAACGCTGTTGTGAAAAACTCTTTTATTAAGTTCAAAGTGTTATAAGTACTTGAAATTAAAAATATATTTATACCAAGCAACGCCGGGTATTATCAGCTAGTTTTAGAATAATTCTGTAAGCTTTAAATTTAAAAAAAAATGGTTACAGTTGCAAGAAATTACCTTTGGTATCCAGGCTGCAGTAAAAGCTGGAACGAGTGAAACTACTGGTGAGTCGTGGTGACAGTCGGAAAGTTGCTGTCCATTGAAGAGACATCCTTCTAAATATATTCCTGTTATGGTTATACTTAATTTAGCCTGAGGAATCTTACCTTTCCAACTACATACAAATTTCAAATTATCCATCGACTGGTGGCATTCTCTGTAACAAAAGTGAAAGAAAATTAGCATATTAAATTCTAGTTAAAAAGTTATTTTATGGATCATGTTGTCAGTGGGGCATGGATAATTTGAAGTTGACAGAACCACGATAAAAATTTGATGCATAAAAAAAATTCGTTGAGAAAAACAGTACAAATTAAGAGAAAATGATTTTTGAATTAAGAAATGAGTTCAAAGGCAAGAGAAAACGACTATTCTTAAACTAAAAATGTCTGTAAAGATTTTGTTTTTAATATTTAACAGTTTTGGTATATAATTAATAAATAGACAGTAAATTATTTTAATAATTATATCGATAATAATTATAATTTAAAAAATTGTAATAAACAAGTAAGTAATTTTACTAAACATATTGCAATAATTACAATTGTATAATAAAAATAAACAGTATAAATCTCATCCAATGTGTTCAAAATTTAATAAAAAGATGGGAAATTTTTTGACTGGAAGCATTGTATAGCAATGAAGCCCTCAAGTGAATTAAGGGTCTTAAAAAAATTATTCACTTACGATCATTGAGGACATAAGATACGTACGTTTTTAACTAACGAAAATGTTTGAGAAACAAAACTAAGATTTTACAGTTTTTGTTTTTACTTCATATTAACCAAAATAAATTCGAATAATACACGATATTTTAACTTTGTTAATAAGAAATTCAAGGCACAAAAGAAAAAATCGAATTACCAAAGAATTCAATTTAAAAATGTTCGAATTAGCCAAGTTCCATTTAAAAATTATTATTAATATTTACTAATAATAAAGCAGAATGTGTGTTGGCGCTCTACAGGGTAGACCGCTGGACCTAGAGCTACGAAATTTGGCACTAACAAACTTTTGAGGGTGAGAAAATACATCTTGGAGTCCTCTTTTTTAAAATTTTAATTAATTAAAAATTAAGCAAAATATTGACGCTTTCCCTTAATACCATCCGAAAATATAACAGGAAAAAAATCATTTTTATACCGTCTGAAAGTTCAAAAATTTATCTTTCTAATTACATCAATTAAGTTTCCGTACTATTTTTGCTCTAATTTTAATAAATTTTTAAAAATATTTTGAGGCATAATTTACAACAATACTTTTCATTGTTACAATGAAATGCAAACCGGTTTCATTGTTTAAACAAATATTTAATTGCGAGTCTACTTCACATTGTTGGAAGCTAAGATAAATATCTTAAAGGATTTTACTTTCTCTTTTATTTCATCAAGTTTTCTGAGAAATCTGTAGACAGAGTCCTCTAAAATAGTAAGTTTATTGGGAAATATATCCAGTGAGATGCATGATTATGGTTTCTATGTTTTGATTCTTTTTATCAGCATGTCTAAATCCAGCTAACATACTGTTGAGCATAAAGTGTGCAGTGCCACTTTAATGTTGAGATTAAATGCATATTTTGCTTACGGAATAAGAAAGTGAAGTTGGCGCCGACAACTTGCAATTAGATGTTAGATAACACGGACAGTTACTTGACTTTTTAAAGGACGTTCATGCAGACAATGAATATAACAGATCAGAGACGAATCCAGGGGGGCTATCAGGATGCAGCCCCCCCCCCAGAGCTAAGCCAGAATTCTTGATTTTATTTAAAATCACTTCAACTATTTGTTCTTAATTTCCCTTTATAAAATAAATAATAATAACGTAACAACATTGCTTTCTGGCTTGACAGGCTCGAAAATTTTCCTACTTTTCTAGTCATTCCACTTACGTGACCGAAGACAATTTTTGGATAGTTATTTATTGTATTTTTTATTAAATTATCGAAAGTATTGTATTGTTCTTTATGATTCTTATTGTAAGGTGAATAATGTCTGTTAATTTAAAGTGTTTTGGTTTACATAAGCCATGAGGTTTGACATTCGTCACGACGATGCAAAATTTTTATGACCTCAGCCCCTCCCCCGACCTAAATCCTGGATTCGCCACTGTAACAGATGC
This sequence comes from Araneus ventricosus, assembly GCA_013235015.1. NCBI lineage: Eukaryota > Metazoa > Arthropoda > Arachnida > Araneae > Araneidae > Araneus > Araneus ventricosus. The sequence goes on along the minus strand of BGPR01001260.1, from coordinate 262,417 downwards.
AAGGCTACTAAAAGAATATGGGTTAAATGTCTCTCCCAATTTGAAGTTTAAAATACTTTGTTAAGGAAACCATGAACATTAAATTCAATTAACATTAAATTCCCGGCGAACAAGCTGATCGCCGAAGGCGGCTTGTAATACTATAATTCAAAAAAGTTGTTAAATGCTTCGAACAATCTTATTAAATTTGCTGAATCCAAACAAGAGTTAAGGTTTTTGTTTACTATTTTGGGAACAGCAAATTTTCGAAACAAAATGTTTCCAATCCAGCCGTATTTTATCTCTTTTGGTGAAAAACATATCCAATTTCAAGCCACAAATATAATGGCACAATTTCTTATTTGTAATCATAATTTAGTCCCAGTTAAAATTTTATCAAATAAAACTCTCTAATTATGTAGCACACATTTGTGACAAGTACAGACGAAGTACATAATAACTAATTATTTAAAGTGAGTAATTATATTTACCGTGCTGTTTGTTGCCTCAGAGCATTTAGAAAAGTATCAGGATGAAAAAGGTGAGAAAGATCAAGGCTTTCTTCTAAAAGTTCTCCCGATTCTGCTTTTGGCAACCACATTTGAACAGCCAGAGCTCGGCGCATAGCTCCTCGCAGATACGACAAGGGATCTTCAGGTCCTTCCCATTTCTTTTGCCAAAGACTTGGTGTCTGCATAGAAAATAGATATCTCAATAAATAAATTTACCATAAGCTAAACATAAATGATGTAATAGTATATTCATGACTATAAGCCTAGAAGCTGATGAAAATTCCGAATTTCAGATTAAAACAGAATCCAAATTAAAGAATTTAAACTCCTCGAAATTTTATTATTTCTCATGAACTTTAGAAATTGCTTATGTAAAAAAAATCACTTAAAAATATAACATTTGAAAACAATTATTGTTTATCCATATTTATATTTGGCGCTTTACTAAAACGAGTTTAAAATTGTTTCTAATGAAACTCATTACGCCTTTGAAACAAAAATTGTTTGAAAAGTTTTTGTATACATGCAGAAATGGTGCTCACATTCAAAGGGGTCATCTAATTAGTAGACCCCTTCTCTGCTATCTCTAGTAGAGAAGGGATCATCTAATTAGATAGTTGAGTGTCAGTCACCAGTGACAGATTTCCATTCACAATGGCTACCGCTCAGCAGAAGCCGATGCGTGTTTTCTGGTTTCTTTTTTTAGTTTTCCTTGAATATCTCGAAAACTCTTCAGTTTTCACACTACATATGCATTAACAAATTAAAGAGCATAAAATTACCTACAAATACTTGCTTTTATTTTTCAATTAAAGGTTATGACGTCTCCTGCATCGTCTTCCAATGAAATTGCATTAATGCATGCTGGGTGAGTGAGTGAGTGAGTTTTGGTTTTTATGGCGCAAGAGCCAGACTTGGCCATGCTGCGCCTAATGCATGCTGGGAACACTTACTTGCTCCGCCGCGGAGAAAACTTCGCTAGCGAAAAAACTGTTTGAACTGACCAGGGAACAATTAATTAAAAATAAACGAAAAAAGGTATTTTAACCGTTCTTGTTTTAAATCAGCGAGAAATATTCCAGTTTTTAATTCAATGATGAAAATGATAACGTTATTAGAACATCGGATGCGATAATTTAAGAATTAAGAACTAATAATTCTAGAAAAAAGTGACTAATTTTTAAAAATTTCTCAAAAATAAACGAATTATATTAGAAGTTCAAAACAAACTTCATTAAAAAGAAAATTGTTTGTTCTATCCGATGGAGTATCTACTTTTTTCTACGATTATCAGAAACGACACTATGGGAAAATATATACCGAAAATGACCCAAAACAACACAAAATATTAAATAAAAAATTTTCTAGATTAAATTTTAAAATTCGGGCTTCGAGGTGCATTGAGTCACCATTACTGCTACCTGTGTGCGAAATTTCATGGCTATAAGTGCGATAGATTCGTCTGGACATCACACGCACATGCACACAAACATTTCCTTTTATGAGTATAGATTATACACAGGAATTCCATCGTTTTTCAAAAATTGTTCTTTCAATACATCGCTTTCCTTCTTTTAGTGTTTCGGGCATAATTTGTTCAGATTATCAAATATATAATTTATTTATTTTTTAATTCATTTACAGATTAAAAAAGACACCAGAAAACAGCTAAAGGTAAGGAAATATAAACTGGTTGGTAGGCATGTTAAGTATATGATCCATCTTAATGCTAGTCCAACACACTGATAAAGACATTTTTAAAACGAGGAGGAAAAGTTCTAAACCTTACTTCGTGCTTCAGAAGTGATGTAGCTAGTGCATGTATTTCGTCTGACAAAAGAATGGCCCCTCTAATAACCTTACTAATGGATGCCAATGATGCATGGACACTTTGTACAAGTCTCACTCCTGAGTAATATTCTAGTCGAATAAAAGAAAGAATCGGAGGCTCCTCTGCCATCTGATTAAACTGAGGTGCTGTCAGTTGTAAATGTATAATATTTGATCCCTAGAATTGAAAATATATATATAATCTTTGAACACCAAGATAAGAAAATAAAACCGCAGTAACATAATAGGAAATAACAGAAAGAGATAATTGAGATACAAATCGATCTGCGATTCACCTGATTCAGTTTTTTCCAAAGCACAAGAATTGGTGATAGTTCAGAATTCCACCGATGAACATCGAATTTATCTGCTATTTCAATTGGTCTTAATAGACGTTTCAATTGGTCAATCATTTTACGACTGGAAGTGCACTGAGCAGATCTCTCAATATTTTCTGGTAAACCAAAAAGAGAAGGGCCGTCTGAATCTGGCAAACCACGTATTGCTTGTAAATGTTCCTGTGAAACAAAGTGAACACTTTATTAAACTTATCTATTGTGTATTCACCATTTAGATCAAGTGTTCCTTGAGTCTTAATTACATTTCATTTTAAACTGCTACTATATTTTAATTGGAATCCTTACTAAAGAATTACCAACTGTAGATCAATAATACTAATTTTTCTTCAGTTAGAATTTTTTTAAAAAACCTACTATAATGCGACTTAATAATCTATAATTCTTCTTCTCATTTTTTCATTTCTTTTAAACAAGAACCTATCTAAATTTATTATTTTGTACAGAAGAAATACTAACTTGGAATAACTCAAAATTAACCGTAATTACGCATTTTATATTAGATTTAATGCACTCAATACTATAAGACTTGTTTTGTTGTTTTAAAAATTAATCATCAATAATTCACAAACCCAACAGCTGCTTCTTGATAACAAAATTAGAAAGAGTCTTTCTGTTGATTCGATGGCTTCTTCATTTGAATGACATTCTCTTTCAAATCCTTTGAAATTTCTCAAACGATGATGAGTTTATATAGAGATCGTGGCTTGTAGTTGAATAGTTGACTACAGAAACCACAAGATTGACTAACATCAAAATGCTGGGATCTTTGAGGGAAAAAATGATTATTTTTTTAATTCAATGATTAACAAATTTTTTAACTGGTAGATTTTATATAACTATAATATGATTTTACTTGACTCTTGTCATTTCTTCACTCATTATGCAAATAATCTTTCAGAATGAATGTGAAAATCGTATGAACGAAATTTTCAAAACAAAAAGAGTCATGTGATTTTTGCAATCAACGGATTCAATTGTAATTGATGACTGAAAAGCAGTAGCGTTGCAAGGGTTGGTAGCCCGGGCGCGGTTCTAGAGGGGCACCGCAAAGACAATATTTTTTGCTTATATTTTGTTTTTAAAGGCAGAAAGTGGACGAAAGAGACAGAACCGATAAAATAAATACTATGACATGGGGGTCATTTATCCTCGCTACGCCACTCTGAAAACCAGTAGAAAGCTAAATCAACACTATTCTTGGCAATTTTCTGAGAATTATAGACGAATTGTCTGGCAGAACGGTCCTTCTGAGGTAGCATAGACATTGCTAAATATCAGTCTTGTCGAAAGGTTGATCCCTAAACAGTCTTGGTACTGGTCGTTGGGTAACATACCGAGTACTTTGAAACCTCTGCCACAGTCTTGAAATTACACAATGAGGCCAGTGGCGGATTTTGACAATATGAAGCCATAAGCGCAAGACTGTTTTTTGGACCCTCCTCCAACCCAATGTCGTAAATTCGCCATCGGCTTAGCATAGCGTTGTATATCGAATAGATTCCAAGGTCCCAGTTTTTTAAGGTACGAAGCGAATGCATCTAACGCTTGTGCGAAAAACCACCACTGAATGAGGCATATTTAGAATTCAAGACGCATCGGTTTGGAATCACCGCGTTCTAATAATTCTTCCTTTCACGTCCATTTCACGCCTCTGCAACATATGAATCATCCTTTTTGATAGTTAACAAAGCTCTAACCCACAGCAATTTCAAAAAATTTGCCTAAACTGGCTATGCCGCCTAAGGGCGTTTCATTATCGGTGGGGGCATGTGCTTTGGGGCGGGTGTCGACATCGACTGAAATGTTTTGCATATACATAATGTTTCACCTTCGTCACACGATTCTCAGAAAGAGAATTGGAACAATTTCATCAATATTTCCTCGGATATCGCATTTTTATTAATTGTGCTGAGTTTTGGCATATGATTCTACAAAAAGACTTTCTTTTTACTGTCATGTAGATAAAGAAATTCTCGCTTCATTTTAAGTTATAAAAATTAACTTCTTTTTAGGAAGAAGTAATCTGAAGAACAAATTTTTGTGTGAATAATAAGTTCAGAGATCATAAACAACGTAAAATTAAGATGCCACTATATATTTTTTTAAAAAAATTATACAAACATAACTTTTTTGCATAGACTAAATAACTGTGTTGAAAAACTGTATTAAATTACTATGATTATAGAAATGTATCAATCACACTATAAAATTGCTTTCTGTATTGGGTTTTTATTTTAAGGATTCTTTACTTACTTTGTAATCTACAGATGTAGGAACTGACAGTTTTTCTCCAAGAAGTTTTCTTCCACCTCCACTAACCACTTTATTATCAAAATATTCTCTTAAATATGAAGACAGAACTCGTGAATCAAATACTACATCTATTCGCCCTCCATAAACTGCAGTTTCAAACAATCCTTGCACATATTCCCATTGGATTTTCTGGTCTATAGTTAAAAAACAATAGCAAAAGAATAAATTAAATAACAAAGGCATAAGAAGATAATCCACATAAAACTATTTTTAAAACTAAATAATATAGGTAAATTTCCCATTAATCATTCAATTTATCAATGATATTATTATATAAAATATTCATGAGAAATATGAATATTTCAGATCAACAAGATGCTCACCAGAATTCAAGCAAATTCTATCAATGACTTCTGCCGCAACTCGTAAATCTGCAGAACTGAACTCATAAAATTTGGTCCAACCCTAAAATAAAATTAAAAATAATTTATGCACAAGCAAATCATTTTTCTTTCTCTGTAATTAACTATAGTGAACAACAATAACTTTTAAGTAATACATACTTGTGGAATGTAAGATCGTCTTTCTTGCAAAACGGCATGGAAAAAAGAGAGCACAAATAGAGTTCTAGCACGAAGAGCATTGCCTCCTTTTGATACAAATGACGAAGTCCAGGAATCATAGGTTCGTTGCATATTCCTTTTTACTCCAGGGGGAGCCTTTTTTGATTAAAAAGTAAACTAAATTTAAATACATAAATTAAAAAACAAATATAGTTCGAATACTTGGTTGGAAAACCAATGCTATATATATATGTAATTAATATTTAGCTACTAATATTTATATGCTGTCAAGTTACTGTTATACTGTTATAAATGGAAACGTGCAATTGCTTTAAACTTTTTCGGGTGTTTTCACTATTTTCATCGACATTAATCCTTATTGGATTTCCTTTTATTGCTCCAAAATAATTTTTTTACTAATACATAAAGATTTTTTGCTTTGATGAGATGGGTTCTGTTTTTGCAATAGAATTTCTGCTACAAAAATGCTTGAAATATTGAAAACGTCTTAGACAGTGACAGTTTTGCAAAAGTAATTTTTTTTTTTTTTAGCATCATAAGGTGTTTAAGAAAAGTAGAGAATGCATTGAGAATGAAAAATATCTGCAAAACAATCAAGGCTAAGGTTTGGTGTTTAACGATTGTCATTTCACATTTAAGAATATTATATCCCTGTGTGATTAGGTCTCTCTCGAGCAATTTTGATAAATCCTTTGGATTTGAGTCGCTTGATTTCTCCAACTATTCGAAAAAAATTAATTTATTCCAAAAACAGCGTCAAGTCCAAATGATTCAAAAAATACATTCATACAATGAAACTTTCTTTTCATGCATCATTACTTTATTGGTGAAAGTACAAAGATATGCATTCACTTTTGATACAGATAAACAGATGATGAACAATGATACAGATCACTTGTTCAAAACTCAAGGAAAGCAAAGTGAAGGTTAAGACGATCTAACATGGGCATTCTTTCTTAGATTGTCGTAGTGTTGTGCAACAGGAATATCTGTCAACAGAAAAAAACTGTGAACAAAATCATTTGTCCGTTTTGCGGCGTTTGAGGGCAGTAATTCGTAGTAAATGAACTGAAATTATGTGGGGTAACTCATGGATTTTGCATCACAAAGACGCACTTTCTTACAATGTTCTTGTGAATATTTGGAACTTTCACAAGCTCAATGTACATCTGAAGGTGTATTCCAAACTTTTCCTTATTCCCATGGCCGAGACTTGAACTTTATGAGACCATGGGGGTGCTGTAGTAAATGTGATTATGTCTAAAGATTAGTATTTGTTACGCCCCCTCCCCATAATCGTATGTGGTGTTATAAAGTGAAATGTGGAACTGTTTTGCTTTAACATTACCCTCTAACACTGTCCCTTTCCTGGATCCCCCTTTGCTACGCTACTGGGAAACTATTTTTGATTCATTTAATGCTAGTAAAGAAAATTCGAAATGACTTCTGAAAGAATTTTATTGAAACAGTTTTAAAATAGGTTTTGGACTGTTTTAAAACTGAAGAAGAACTGTTTTGAAACTTTGAGAAGAAAAACACTGACATCAATGCATCACTATGAGAAGGCATTCATTTAATGGGAATGTAACAGATATTGACCAAAAGACTTCTTAATTTTTTGTCATAGTAGTACATATTATAAACAAAGGGTGTAATTTATTTGATAAAAAGATCATATTTAAAATAGACTTTTGTTTTGAGAAAGAAAATAAATAATTTGGAATTAAAAATAATCATACCTCATAAGTAACTTTAACACACATCTCTAAGAGAACAGGTGAAAAATTAGGATGAACTTCAGATGTCAACCACAAGCGAAAGTTTGGTGAAGGTGTAAGGTAGGAAATTTCCTAAAATTATGAAAAAAGAAAATTAGTATGAACATAATGTAACATGATATATAAAGAAATTAACATAATGTGTGCAATGAATGCAATGTAAGAAATGAGCTTTGCTTTTCATTTCCAAACCGTTTATGATTGGAAACATAAATGTAAATCTGAAATAATATCAAATATTAGAAGCAGTTTGTTGAAATTGTACACGCGAAAATTTTCAGTTATTTAAAGCAGTTATATGGAAAATTACACAAAACGTGATGTAAAATAGAACTTTCACACTGTATTATCTAAAGCATTTCATTGGCTTATGCTTTTAGAAAACATTTTGGTACATTAATTCACAGAAGCTTGTGGTGAGATATTTCATGTATATTCTCAACCATTTTGCAGGAAAAATTTCACCATTCACTCCCAAAACTACAACATGTAGCCTAGTCTTTCATTAAAAATATTCGAAGTCTGTAAACAAAATGACAAATTCTGAAATATCACTAATACAACAGATATATATATATATATCATTAAAAAGTCTTCTCAGAGTCTTATTGTAGCAATAAACGGGCTTAGCAAGGCATGGCTAGAAATAAAATTTAATGAAATGATCTGCTACCAATGTAAATCTGATTCACTGATAAAATTTATATCATACAGAAAATATAGTATGGTTAAATTTACATTGCTAAAACATTTTTATAACAATAAAAGGATTACAAAACTCGTTTTATAATTTTCATCCAATTTTGATATAAACTATAAATGTTAAGATCACATATTTGGGAAGGTCAATCGAAACTAAATTTTCATTATTTCACATATTCATGAGAAAATTAAACAGTTCAGGAAATCATAAAACATAAAGGCAGTTCTTACAATAAAATCTCATTGCAATCCTTGAAAATACTTTTTAGAATAGTACATACCTTAAGTAAAGTAGGTAGCCAATGGGTAACCAAATGCAAATTTTTTAAACAAAGCCAGCGTCCTTCTGCTGCACATAATTTCAGGTTTTCAGTAGCCACTTCTATCTGTCCCTGACCCATTGAAACCTAACGAATGTATAGTAAAATTTTTTATTAGAAGCATAATGCTTCCGAAATTTCTCATAATTGAAAATAAAATAAAAGTATACAACCAAAAGTAAATTACTTGAACATAGTTTTCAGCTCCAACAACAGAAGACGCTAATTCTGAAAGTTCTTGAGAAGGATCCACACCAGCAGATATAATTATCAGAATAGGTTCGAGGTTTGAAGTTGTTTTTAGCAAATTTTTTAAATTCACAGCTTGAGGAAATAATTCTTTAAGGCCTAGAATAATAGAAATTTATATTTGAGTTTTTGAACACAAAATATTTTTTGCAACTTAATTATTAATAATCAAATATCAAAATTGCGTGGCGCAGTATGGCCAAAACTGGCTCTTGCGCCAAGAAACACAAAACAACCAACCAACCACATACCAAAATTAATGAATGTTACAATGCTACATGAATTCTGCATGTTCTTTTGAAACAGGAATTCTTAAAATTCTGTTCAATGCATTCATGAAAATTTACTGTATAAGTTTTCATGACTTTTACAAACACAAATACAATTAGATTTTATGTGAGGAAACAATAGGATTGACATAGAAGATAATTATTTTGTTCCTTCAGTTTACAACTTATTTAGAAGTAAACATTAAATTTCTTACTTCAAATAATCATGGATTCCCCTCAGATACACATCTAATTACATAAATTTTAAATCACCATGGGTAAATTTTACTTTGACTATCAGAGTCAAATGCTGGATTCTGAGAAAACCATTCTTTAATTATATTATTAGCTGTAAGCATTATTCTCTGTGTCACAATTCTGCAAACTTGTTATTAAATTAACTGAATTTCTTTTAAAATTTTTTAAGTTACATTTGATATCTAATGAGCAAATTTGTGCTTAAAAACTAACTTTGCATGCATTTAATAAAAATGTTCTTTTTAAATCCAATAAAAGCAATGACAAAGAAGTATATATAAAGTGCATTAGTGAATGGCCTTTTGCATGAAAAGAAAACGGGAGTAGTCCTAGCTGGAAGACAAAACACTACCTTGTACTGGTAACAGTGTTTAGTCAAAATATAGACCAATCAAGATAGGGCAACGCATGGACCAGTGGACAATCCACATTGACTGTGCAGCTTTTAACAACAAATCATTTATTTTACTTTAATCTCGGATAAAAGGATCCAGTACCTTTTACTCATGAAATTAAAGTGTGAGTAAATAACTTTAAGAAAAACGGGTAAACAAATACTGTGAGGAGAAAGGTCAAGATTGGGAGGCGGGGGTAGCATGGACAACAGAGAGAAAAGTGAAAGCCTTAACTAGAAGTTCGAAGATGTCACCTTTAATTTCTTAATTCATTTAATTCTGTGCCGTTACATGTGCACACTATTTCTGATCATTCATTAAAAATTACAAACCTATGTCTTCACGTCACATTTGCACCATGTCACTGTAAATACAATTGTACTTCTAGTGGTGTTTTCAAATGTGTCAATTTTCTATGGCAACCTATATTAATAATGGCTCAAATCAATAAGTTTGTAATAATATAATTACCTAGAACTCTACTGGCAAAGAGAGCACTGGCACTGTATAATCGATCTGGTCTCAAAGCCTGGACAAGAAGAAGTTGCTGGAAAATGCTTATCTTCGACGAAACGACATTTGGTAGTTCCTGTTCACAATGGCTACTTTTTGCAAAGTTATCCCAAAGTTTTGCATCTGACAGTTGAAGTACACTGAATAAATGAGGGAAAGTGGTCTGCAAAAAATAAAAAAATTATACTCTTTTTTTTAAATTTTAATTATAGAAATTATTTAATTAGATTATGAAAAAAAAAGAATAGCCATTTGAAAATTATTCTCTAAAAGATATCAGTAACTGAATTATTATTTGAAAGCAATTTAATTTGATATTTTTTAATCAACTGTACTTTTAAAAGTATGTTGTTTCCTGAAAAGGCTGTAAAAAATATGAATGTTACAGTAATACATATTCTGTTTTCTTCAGCAAACAAAATAGCAAAAATAAAAACAGAAAACATTTTTCCAATTTCTTAAGGACATCATATGGCATAATAATATATCTAAAATTCCTTCCTTTTATATTATATTCAAAAACGAAAAACATTTTGAAATAATCAGATTCTTAGTTGATACACCACAGAAAGAAACGTTTTAGCTGATGCCTCACTACAGAGAGGGATAAAGCTACATTTTGGAAAGGGAAGAGAGGATATGAAATAAAATATTTGCGGATGTAAATAAGTTGGGATTTCCCAACCCTTTATATTCGGGAATATTTTAGAAGAATAGAATTTCTATTGTTGCTCTAGTATGTGGTCAGCTATTGCTAGCAAATTTCCAATCTTGACAGCATCTAATTAGAAATATGAACTGAAAGAAAATTCTAACCGTTTATTTAAATTTTTAATAAATTTTATTTTACTTTTACTTCTCTTTTCATAACTTTATGGTAGGTAATAAATCAGAAATGCATTTCTTATAGTCTAGTTTCCTTATATTATTATTTCACTAATTTAAAAAAGTCTCATTAATTAGAAAGTAATTAATAACTGTTAAAACTATTTAAACTTGAAAAAAAATGATAATCATATTTTCAATTTAAAATATTTTGGCATCGGATATATCACAATCTTCTACTAATTATGCCTCTAAATTGTGGCTGTAAAAATCAGAATAAGATTTTATATCTATCCTTAACAGAACCAGTTTCAGATGCGATAAAGCATAATGTATGTTAATAAATGCTTTTAATGAAAAAACATTTAAACTATCGAGGAATAAAAATTATTTAAAACCTTATACTTTGTTTAGCACTATAACATTTGATTGATTGGTATTTTTTAATAAGATAAGAGTCAAAACTGGCCAAGCTGCACCAAACAATCATTCATTTAAAACACAAATTTCAGTTCATTAAAAGACAAGAAAACAACATGATACTAACAATACAAGAATGTTGTTTCGAAATTCTGAGTAATGACACAGACAGAATGAAAAATTATGAAAAAAATTTTAAATAAACGTTTGGTTTTATCACCTAAAGGAATAGAAAATGATTCATGGTTTGTTTTCATATCGTATCTAAAAAATTTGATTGTGACCTTACAATCATGTTTGATCAATTTTTTTTCCTCTTTTTGTTCTGATTTTCTAGCAATATATCATTAAATGCACTTGTTCATATACAGTTATTTTATTTCTGAATGTCTCACAGCATGTAATTTGTTAAATGATGCCCGAGTAAGAAATTTACTTTCAATAAAGCTATTGCTATTCCTCTCTCCTCTTCTACCCAGGAAGGTAGAGAAGCCTTTAGTTCTTCAGGGTCAAATTTTGCTTCTGTCATCAAAATTCCTGTAAATGCTTCCCACTCCTAAAAATAAATAAAATAATATAAAATATTATAATTCATTTCATTAATTAAAATAACCATATTTTTATAGATGCGATTTAAAGAAAGAAAAGAAAACTATAACTGACTTGTTCTTCAAACAGTTGGGGAAAGACTCCATGGATAAGGTGAAGAGCAAAAGTCAGACGATCTGCTTTAAACAATGACCTTGAAACTGTTTCATACACGATATTTTGCAACGATTTGATAAGCTTTCCAATTCTGCCACCTGCTTCCTTATTACTCTAAAATGAATGCAAATAAAAGCATCTCTTTAGAAGTATTTTTTACATATTAAGAATGCACAGGTGTTAAAAATATAACTTAAAAATAAAAGTAAATGTCCGTATCCCTGAAGGGATCACAGCGGACTGCAACAAATGGTCTGAGAAATCTGCTACCCTTCTCTTTCTCAAAATCTTAGTAAAGTCAATCAAGCTTTAAAATTTTCACTGTAGTCTTTTTTTCTCAGCTTTCTTACAGCTTTTATTTATTAATAATTTGAAATATAATATGTTATTATTCCTAAGGAAAAGCATGCTGGCTAATTAAACATGTTGATAAATAGATTCAGTTGCTTATAAACAACAACGAAAATAAGATTTAATTTTGGAAATCCTGTTCATATGCAACCGAGTGAATAAAACATTATCTGATTTAATTTACTGAAACTTATTATGTTTCTTTTTGTATATGTTTTGTTTATCTTTTTCATATAATCATCACGAAAATAATTTATTCATTCATATAATTTCTTTCTTTCTTTTATATCTGCTGATTTGGTATTATCGTAGTTTTGCTGAATTTCAACTATATTGGGCAATATTCATTCAAACAACTGAAACTTCACTGAATCTAAAGGAAGTAATGCACTGCTTCCAAAAGGAATAAGTTTTATAGAAGACAGCTGATAAACAAAAGTAGGGAAATACTATCTATAATTTCTAACCATTCTTTCAGATGTAAGTAAACACTCAAAATACATGATCTCATAAAACATCAACATAATAATCACAAAAGATAAAAAGAACTGGATGCTCAACATTATTTTTGAATTCCCTGTTAAACATAAGAAATAATTGCCCATGCTTAGTTATAATAAAATCTTACCAAAGAAGTTTCCAACGCCTGATTGAAAAGCTTAAAAAATGAAACAAGGCTGAAGCAGTACATGTTATTGACTTTTCTGAGTTCAGTCATTAAGAAAAATAGAGTGCTTCCAAATTCAGCCAGAGGGAGATACATCTTTCTTTCCTGCAAAACAAATTACAATACATTTCTTTTAAATCTTTCGAATTATAATTTATTATTAAAAATTTAGATAATATAATTTGCAATGTATATTAGGCATACTAAAAAATTACAGTTTCATTTAAATATGCTGAGAAAATCATGCTTTAAAATGTGAAGATAGGTATTAAGTTATGAAAAATTTAACCTGAAAAATGCCCACCACTCTGAAAGTAATAAAAAAAATAATGGTAATAACCATTACTTACCTCATCTAATGATAGTTGCAAATCATGAGACTCTTTCAATCCGATAGCAATTTCATTGCTGCTGCTTTTTGTTCTATTCAGAGAAGCTACTAACTCTTCATTCTCTAACACATTTCCTCGAGCAGATGCTAGCTCTTGAAGCAGAGATTCTTCTAACTGAGTCATCTGCAACTTCATTTCTTCCTCTTTTCGCAAAAGTTCTGTACGTTTAAGTTCCAGTTCTGGTTTCTCTCGCTGCAGTACAGTGGCTAAAAGCTGGAAGAATTTTAGATATCAGCATGGAGGCAACTAATGCAGACAGACAGAGCATCTAGCTAGAATACTCACTAGCAAAAAAAGGAAATACTTTAAAAATACAGTGTTCAATATACAAATACAGTGTTCTCTACCGACAACTAAGAGGGCATTAGTAGACATCATGAGCAAAAAAATTATAATGGAACCTAATGCCACAAATGACGCTTAGTCAGTGATGATCGCGAAAACCCAAATGCTTTTGCGATCTTCACCGACTGAACGTCATTTGCGACATCACGTTCATTACAATTTTTGTTGTCTACAAACAACTCTCTTAATTTGTCACCCTCCCCCAGAGTGCCTGAATATGTGTTGTTTTTTTTCCTTCACTTTGTTTCCTTTTCAAAAAAAGGAAATTTTATATTTCATAATGAACAAACATTTTACCTGTCCAGTTAATCCTGCCTTCGTAGTACTGAAATTAACAGTCGACACAACAGAATAAAAATTAGGTGGGAGCTCTATTTCAGAGTACTTGGTAACAAGAAACAATCTGAATTGAGGATTGTAATCAACTACTTTCTCACCAAGTTGAACAACATATCTTGGCCCTGAAATGAAATATTTTATCATATTTAAATAAGCGTTTTTAAGACGATTTCCGTTAAAACATTTTGTGATACAACATATGAATTACACTTATTACCAAATTTAGGTTACAAAGCTAAAAGTAAAACATAAATTCAATAGTAAATTCAATGTGTTAGAAATTACAGAAAAATAGCAGAAACTACGCCAAACTACTTGCCATTATAGTGTGTTCGTACATCTATATATAAAATACAAATTCCATATACAAAAATGGAATTTCAGTGAACTTAACAAGTTAATTTACTTTCTTCTATTAGAGCAAAACCTTTAGAATTTTCTTGCATTCTTTTTATATTCAGAAATTGCCTACGAATAAATTCTTAGCTTTAACTTGGTTATAAACTATAATAAATGAAAAAAGCATTTTATAACAAAAAATTACATTGCAACATCGAATTTTGAGCTTCCATTAGCGAATTTTATGAATGTATTTTTTTCAACTAATTTTGAGCATGCAGATGTTTTGATAATATGTGTGGAAATTTTACATTAAATAACCTGATATCTACAAATTAATTTAAACGTTTTTAAGAGAATCTTAAACTAGTCTTTGATTCATTGTGAAATTAAAAATATTATCACTAATGCTTGCTGAAATAAAAGCATTTTTCAATTTTATTTTGGCATCATTAGATACGTTTTAATGCAGAACAACCCAGGAAAGATGAAAAATCTTTGTAATTAAATAAAATAATTTCATTACTTTGATTAATAATTTAAAAATTTAATTTTTGTCTTCATCTGCCAGCTACTGCTATCTATCGAAACTATGTTCCTCGTGTTTACGTGAATACTGTCAGGAAAAACCGTCAAATTACAAAGAATTAGGCGTGATTCAAGTAGTACTTTTAAGTACAGTTGGGAAATGAAGGGTTAAAATTAAGTCATAGGCATCAAATATATAAAGATAATCATTAAAAAGTTACCTTGATTAATCAAATCTCGTCTCAGCAACGGATAAAGAACAGGATGAATGTTATCTACATCTTGTAAAAGCAATGTTTTGCCGAATCGAACAGCCATTTCAACAGAAGTCAGGAAGTTAGCATCCTAATGAAATGAAGCTTATTACTTTACTAACTGAACTCAAAAATGCAATCTCTTCAGAACATCATTATGATCAATATTAATTATTTTATACTTACATGACAGTTAACGACCTCTAATTGGAAATTAGCCATATTTGCTTTCAACCAATTTGCAGCTTGGAAAGAGGGATCAATCAGGAAAGGAACAAGAGTATTCTGAAAAATAAAAAGTTGGATGTTATTCAGCAAAAATGTAAGCAGAAATTTCATTTTATAGAAGCAGAACACTTCACTAAAATTACCACAAAGAAAAACATATGAATTACAGCATTGAAGCCTATAAGGACCTTTAAAATTGGTGGTTAAAGGCTGATATACTGATTTAAATTATTTGCGTTAATCAACAAAAATTTCATTAAATAAGATAACTAAAAGTTAACTCTCATAAGTATGTAATTAAATAAGTCATCAAATGATTAACATTTGAGGTTAAAAACAAAAAATATATTGGGCAAAGTTTAACAAAAGTTATCTGTGAAAAGATTTTTAAAATATTTCCAATTTTATTTATTATTAGCTATTTAGAATCTGCTAAAACAATGTTATTTATTTAAACTCTACTAATAATAGAGGAGAATGTGTGTCTGTGCGTGTTGGCACTCTACAGGGTAGACCTCTAGGCCTAGAGCTACGAATTGGCACAAATATACTTTGGAGGGTGGAAATGTGCAACTTGGAGCCCTATTTTTTGAACTTTTAACTAGAATTTTTAGTAATTAAGAATTAAGCGAAATTTTGGCGTTTTTCCTTAATAACTTCCCGAAATATTATAGAGCAAAAATGATTTTTACACCATCTCAAAGTGCAAAAAAATTACCTTTTTAATGATGTCAATTAAATTGCTGTGCAATTATTAATTATTAATTGCTGTACAATACAATTATTCTCTAATTTTTATTAATTATTTTAATTTTTATTAAAATATAATTAATTAATTATTATACTAATATTATTAATTATTTTAATAAAATTTTAAAACTATATTTTGGCATAGTTTATAGCTATACTTTTCATTGTTGCAATGCAATTCAAACCGTTTTCATTATTTAAACAAATATTTAATTGCGTGTTTCTCTTTCATTCTGGAAAGCTAAGGTAATATCCTAACACATTTTGCTTTCATATTTTATTTGAACAAAAGTTTTGTGGAATCTGTAAACCAAGCTCTCTGAGATATTGTATATGAAAAAATATTTCCAGTATGCTGAATGATTATGGCTTCTATGTTTTCATTCTTTTTTCAGCATGTTTTAATTCAGCAAACATGCCGCTGGCCATAAAAAGTGTTGCACCATTTTAATGTTGACATCAAATGCATATTTTGCAAGAGGAATAAGAAAATGAAGATGGCGCTGACAACTTGCAATTAGATGTTACATGACATAGTTAGTTATTTGATTCCATTAGGGACATTTACGTAGACAATGTACAGAATAGGTGCATGACCTCTAAAAGCACATGGTTTAAATAACTACTATGATATGCTTACGTTGTTAAGGGAACCGTGAATATAAAATTATGCAAAATTCAATTGAAATTATATTCGGCTGGTTGCCGAAGGCGGCTAGTTATAAATAAATAATGTTGTTAAATTTAAAAAAAAATTGTTAAGATAGAATATGCACCAATTTCTTTTTTTCTTGCATTGTGTGTAGCAAAAAAAAATGAACAAAATACGCTTTTTAAATTAAATTAAATGTACACACAAGGAAATATATAAATAAATTTTAATCAAAAATATCAATCTATGATGAAAAAATTGATCACTCACATGTAAAATACAAATAGCATTTTCTACAGACAGCTCATCAGATGGCAATCCCTCATTTTTCCAAACTAATTGTTCCCTTTCAGTACTTAAAGTTTGAGTTAAAGTAAATTTGTCAAGTCCAAAGTCTGAGCACCATCTTTCTACCACAGAGCGTCTCGTATCTTCAGGTTCTGCACTCAGATATGTAATGAAAGCAGCAGCTAAAAGAGCTTTCATGGGTAACTCCTCCAGCTGTTGATCAATTTCTTGTAACTGAAAGCAAATTTATTCTATCATTTAAATAATAAGCAAAATAATAAACAAGTAGATATAAGCTTACAAAATGTCTTTTTTTTACAGATGCAGATATGACATGGAGTAAAAATTAGATTTCAATTCGATAAATTCTGATTTTTTATGCTGGAAATTAGATTAAAAAACAGCTTGCATAATCGTAAGAATAGCATTCAAATACAAAATTTGGAAACACTTTTTTGAGAATTTGATTTACCTGATGTGTCCATCTTCGATATTCATCATCCAGTTTGCTAACTAATGTTTCAGCGGAAGCAATTGTTTCATTGGCTTGTTTCAAATTAATTTCGATCTGAGCAGCTTCTTTAGTGAACTTGTTTAATCTGTCACGTAGAACAGAAACTTCTTCTTCTACATCTTCTAAAGCAGTACTTAGTTTGGTAATTTTTTTCTCAGTAGAAGCCAAATTACTGTTTGAAAAGAGAGAAAATAATAAAAACCAAAACTAAATTAACATCTTACATTCAAGCAAAATTTGTTGTATATCATATTACACAAATTTTCTATTCTTAGCTCACTAAAATAAAAAATATCAAAGATGCATACAAAATTAAGATCAATAAATCAGAAAAGCCACAGCTCACATCTATATATTATACTGAAAAATATAATTATTGAAAAAATGTTCTTTACTCTTTATTCAAATTATTTACTCTTTACACAAAATTAAGATCAATTAAGCAGAAAAGATGCCAAAATTCAGAATAATCATATTTTTCAGAGAAAAATATGATTATTCTAAAAATTTTCCTCACTTTCTTTTTCTTTAACTTAAAATGTAATTCTTTAATCACACTTTGGGAGATTTTAGCAGAATGAAAGGTAAAATATTAATATTTAATTATACAGAAAATTTTTCCTCTGAATCCACTGAACTCTTAAAACCAGCTTTCAATAAGAGTAAAAATTCTGGATAAATAAAAAAGCCGCGCTTAGCTGATTACCTGCAAGTCAGCATTATTAATAAAATATTGTCTTGATATTTTATTAATGATTACCAATATGAAATAAAAGCCTAGAATAATAAAAAGCATACTGTTTCAGTTTTGATTGTTCTTTCTCTAATGGCTTGATTTTTTCCAAAACTCTGGAGTAGATAACATTAGCTTTCACCCAAGCTGCTAATGGTGCAGCAGCAGCTGATGCTCGTTTTGCATTCTGAAAAGTTAATAAAAAAATACAATAATATTGAAATAAAAAATGCAACAATATTTAAATAAAAATACAACAATATTGAAATAAAACAACAATATTTACATTTCTTAAAAAGATTCCATTTATTTGAAAACATTCAATTTTAAAGATTTTGTAAAGCTTTGCCTCTAAAATAAGTTAATACATCTTTAGTTATTTTAAACATAAAGACAGACATGCAAAGAATTTATAATTATAAGTTATAGTCAATCTAAAATAAAAAAGTTTATTGAAGAAGATTATTTAATGGTGCGAATTATTTAGTGATTTTTGTCATTTGGTATCAATATATAATTATTATAAAAACTTTTAAGATTTGTAACAAATTTGTTCATATGCTGAAATGCAATCAAATTAGTTTGAATTTTTTAACAATTTAACAGTTTTAGTAACTAACAGTAACAGTTGTAACAATTTTTTTAGCAATAGGAAAAAAACATTTTGATCCATGCTTTCAGAAACGTTGCAAAAGGAGTGTTTCTTAAAGCATGATATCTTCAGCATGTTTTTCACACAATCCATTAGGTTAAAGAAGACACAGGAAACACAGAAAATTTAGAATAGCAAAGACAATTATCTATTGCTGCTACTCTACTATTGCTTTCATTCTAAAAATTGTTTGGGAGAATCAACAATTTATCAAAATTTAGGATAGTGGTTTAGGACACCAGCATTTGATTCCTCCCAATAAATTAATTTTGTTTTTTTTTTCTCTAAACAGAAAACTATTCTTTTAGTTTAGAAGAAACGTGTAAAACAGGCAACTATGTATATCATTTCGATGTGACTGCATGTTGAATATGAAGCAAGGTAAATTTTACGAAAACAAACTCTGTCTGGGGGAAATCAAATCGTTCTCTAATTAACAAAGAGAAATGTTTTTCTTTTTTTTATGTCTACTGAAAAGTCATCATTCTAAGTCAGGCTATTCAGCCCGAGTTCATTTAGCTGA
This sequence comes from Araneus ventricosus, assembly GCA_013235015.1. NCBI lineage: Eukaryota > Metazoa > Arthropoda > Arachnida > Araneae > Araneidae > Araneus > Araneus ventricosus. The sequence continues at coordinate 242,911 of BGPR01001260.1, read as the reverse complement.
TAATTAATGCATAAAAAATTAGGAAATTATTTAGTATATTTCTTAATATATGGGTGAAATAAAAAGTTTTAAACATCTAATGGTAGCTGAATGAACTGAAAGGGTGCAATAGAAAGTATGGAGCAATAAAAAAAATTACAAAATGAGCTATATAAAACATTTTAAACTAAAAAATTGTGACCAACCTTGGAATCAAACGATTCTGAATTCTTCTTTAGCAATTTCTCAACACTTTCTCTTATTTCAGGGGATATATTACGTGCATCAAATGCCAGTATCTCCTCTTTAATACCTCTTTTAGACAAAAAGCTGGAATGAAATATTCCAAATGAGACGCTGGACATTTTAAATAACATTAAAATAGAAAAGTTGTACACCTAACTTTACCTTTTCATGCTGACCCAAGAAGTATCAAAAATCCCCATAAGGCGTAATACACCTTCTAATATATCTCGAATAACATCAGGAGGGGCTCGAAGAGATCGTATTTCAGATAATGATTCAGATTTTATATTTCCTACAGCAGATTTAGCTGAGAAGTGAAAAAAAATTAGTAAATAAACCACACAGTTTTAAACTATAGAGAAAACTTTGAGAGACATAAATTTATTTCAGAGCATATATAGAAAGTTTACACGCAAAAACAAAAAATACAAACAGTATTTAAACACAGAAAATGTCAGTTAAGGGTGATATGGGGAAATGCTGGTAGCTTACAATTTGCCTATGCTGTAAGTTACATTGCTCTCACTTATATGTTATAAATTAAATTTCCGATGTTGTAATTAAATTATCCTCTTCAAAATAAATTTCATGCTCAAGCACACTTCAAATTAGAATCGCAAATATTAGTTTATTTAATTTAAATTACTATCTAAAATTCATTTGAAAGCATGTTAATGTGTTTTAAAAATAAAACCCAGCTTCTTTAAATGGTTGTAAGAGATAAAGGCCATTTTAAAATAAAGAAAAACTGTTTCATAGAGAAAAATTAAATTATACGGGATAAGTTGATGTTACCTGAATTTTAGTTATATTGTAATGTCAACAATTTATGCCAGTACCTACAACGGTAGGAAGGAATCGAATTTTGGATTGGATTCATTAGTTTATGTTATATTATTGAGTGCTTACAATAATCCGTTTTATAAATGTAAAAATATATGATATTTGATCATAGTGCAATGCATTATGTTTTGTAACAGTTTCAATATGCAGCAAAACATACATGCTATTAAATAACAGAAAGAAAATTTGACTGTATTCTAATTATGAATCAATGTTATTTATAAAAGAATATAATAACAAACAATAGAAGTTGTTACACAAAATAATAATAAAAAAATTTAAAACTATTTTTATATTAGTAAAGGAGTGTTAAAATCTATAGCTAAGTGCAGAATTTTGTATTTTAATACTATTAAATAATTTAAATTTAATATTTTTGAAGCAAATTTTTGAATACGTCAATTCTGAACAAGAAGGCACTGAGAAACAATACCCCCAAAGTTAAAAATAGTTCATTAAAAATAAATGAATTGAAAATTGGTTTTTATGTCTATTCTAGAATATAATGATGGATTCAGTCTTTTCTTGATTATTTTTAATCAAAAATTTGAAATCATCCAACTTTGGATAAGAGTAAAAGAGTTAGCATTCTAAATTGAAAGTTATTATTTTTTTATTTAGTGGGGGAAATATAAAACTTCCCATGTTAAGTAGTACAAATCCAAACATTTTTATGCGAAGTGGTGCTTAAGTGCAAATTACTGTGCTATTGCCCAAACTTGTATAACTTTCAAATGATAACAAAAGCAGCTTGAATGGTGAGCATTTTCAGAAGTAAGCTAAGACTCAGTGGCATGTGAGTATGCATAAGATAAATTATTAAAAGTGATGTGTGCACACAAGGACAAAACATGCACAGAGACTCCAACTGAGGACGGAACACATGAAGAGCCAATGACTTAACGCATAGCACAAACTGTTTCAAACGAAACTGTACCTTCTTGAACAATTGGCTCAATTTCTTTCAGTTCTAAGTCAATATCTTTTTTACGCTTAGAAAGTTTTATATTTTCTTCTTCAATTCGAGCTTTGAGCTTTTCAAGCTCAATCTTTTGATCACCAGTATTCTAAAAGAAATAAGCACTGATTTTGTATCTCTGCTATTATATTACAAAATAAAGCAATTTTATTCATTGAAGCTTATATAATTCATTACTTCTAAAGAAATATCTATTTGTTTTATTCATACATCTACACAAGTTTAAAAAATATTTTCAGTATAAACGAGTGAAAATTATATATAAAACTAGTGGCATTAGCTAATGTGCTAAATTTTTGCCATATTTAATAATAATATGCTAAATATTATTTAAAATTCTTAGAATTTTAATTTTTAATTCCAGTACTGGGTCTAAAATAGCTACTACAATGACATCAAATAAAGAAATTTCTATGGAACCAGATGGTCATCTGCGATTTTAAAAAAGGAGCAATGGTATCATATTTTAAACAGCAAATAGAATTCAAGAGATGAATTATTTTGAAAACCAGTTTGATGTATTTCTGAGAAAAAGATTTGACAATATTCATTTTCTTTTCAAATAAACCATCCATTTCTGGAAGGTTCATTCAGTCTTTAATCTATTTTATTTTTTTTTAAATTATTATTAAAAATTTTAGCACTTCTATCCTCTCAGACTATGAAGAAAGGGCCCCAAAATCTGAATATTTTTCATGTTCAACAGGCTTATAATTGAAATTAAAGCTTTTGAAGAATTCCCTTTTGTAGGCTCGTTTGAGTTAAGAAACTGTACCGAAAATTAGCTTATCTAACTAATTTGAGCTGAAAATAGATACTTTGAGTAGAACTCATTAAATCATTCATTTTAATTATCAGTGTGTTGCATTTCAGAGGAAATACTGATAACGGTCTATTGAAGGGAAGTCCTCAATTATATATTGGATTCTCTTTCTACTAAAGTTATGTTCATTTATTTAGCTAACGTGCTTAATATATTATGCTTATATACATTAAGGTAATCTTAAATTAACAAGGTTTAAATTGTTAAATGCTAATTTGATGAAAATTACTTAATCTTACACCAGAAAATGTTTGCCTAAGCTTTTTAATTTGTTAAAAACTTTAAAAATAATTATTTATAGACTTTTACTTTTTCTTTCTTCTTATAATATAAATATTTTTTAAAACAAAATTCAGGTTTTAATCCCAGACTTGAAAGAATCTTAAAGTTTATTTACAGAAATATACCTAACTTCTCAACACATTCAGCTCCTCCTTGTTTAAGAAATGAATAGTTTCAGATATTATAATTTTAATACATGATTATACAGCTTTAATTAAAATTGATATGATTTACTACTTATTATCTACAGACATTTAGGAAATTTAGGGAGAAGACATAGAACATCAGCAATTAAATTTTAAGTAAAACATTTTAATGACAAATGATCTTCAAAAAAGTAAAGTAGAGTTTAAGTAGTAAAAGAAGATACAGAATGTAAATTTTCAAAAACGCAAGAAATATTTTTCCTTATATAATTTCATTTAAAAAAAAATATGTCAACGTTTCTGAGCAATTGACAATGATCATTACAACTTAAAAATAAAATTTAATGCATAACTTACAGACATGCTAGTTGTAATCAGTCTTAGTGCTTCATCTGCTTCTGCTTGCTTTTCTGCTAATAAAGTACTTTGTTCTTTTGCTTCTGATTTAAGTTTATCTACTAAAGACCGAGCTTCATTTAGCTTTGATACTCCGGCCTAAAAAATTACAGGTATGTTTCATGTATTTCCTGCATCCAATTACATATGTATTTCCTGTTTTTATCATTAAATATTAAAAAAGTCATAATTAAAGAAGCAAAACAAGTACATATAAATACTTTTAGTTAAATTAGGAATGTAAATAATTTATTACGTTACAGTACTTATATGTTTAAACAGAAACTATTTATGTTTAAATAGAAAATATATAGATACATATTTAAAACAAAAGACAACACAACAAGGAAATCAATTTAACCATTTTATTTTCAAAGATGAAAGGGATTTTTCGTTATTTTTATACAAATTATTCATATTGTATACAAAAATACAGAACTGATGAAAAAAATATATATACTCACTAATAAATGTTTCTTTCTAGTCTGGATTTCAGAGCATTTTAAAGAAAATATTTTTTTGTAATTATGTATAAAAGCAACAAACTTTCGAGGAGCTTGATTTTTCTGAGAATTTTGATTGTGGATCTTGAGGAAATACTTGTAAAATTCATTTCCTAAAGATTCTAGTTCCTCACAGTCTTTACTGGATAGAAGCAAACGAGGAACCTTAAAGAATGAATTTCAAAAAAAAAATGGTGAAAAGCTATTAAATATATTTCCTTATTACAGAATATTATTAATATTAGAAACAAAGTAATACAATATATTATGAAAGCAAACCTTAGAAATATATTTCAAATCTGATCTCACCAATGCAAGTGTGCTATGAAAACTTCTACTAACAACAACATAAGTGGAATTTTTTCCCTAATTTAACTGTTTAGATTTATTCAGTTTTTATATAGTTTTTGCTGCATGCACTTGAGAAAAAAATAATTTGTAGTTTTTTCCCTTTCTACACTGCTCATCAAATTTAAAGGATACTTGAATAAATGCATTAAATGATTTAAGTTTTTAACCAATACCCAATGTTACAATTATTTATGTCAGTTATCTACAAATGAACACAAAATTGGATTTCTGTGCTTAAGTCAACACACAAAATATGCACATTAAGTGACTGACAATGTAGCGTGCAATAGATGCTGAAGAAATTCAGGTTCATATTTTGTTTAAAGTTAATGTGGTTTCTGAAAATACTCAGTATTCATTAGCTATGATGATTCAAATGCATCATTCGAGGAAAGGACAAAAGCCGAATTCGGGGGGTGGGGGCAAATACAAATGGAGGTCTCTCAAGAGATGAATATCCTTCAAAATGCCACATCTAGAATTTAGAACCACTTCTATGCAATGAATCACCTATTAACAGCCTGGTTACAAGCAGCTAAGAGTAACAACTGCACCTGAAAATTATTTTCTGCCATTATTGGTTTGAAGGGACCAGAAGAAGGTTGGTTTTTACACTTTAAGGCTGACACAAAAATTCACTTCACTATTTTTACCACTGCATGAAAGCTACACGAGATTGGACATTCTACAAGATATACAATTGTTAGCATCCGACTAATGTCGTCTTTAAAAGGGAGCCATTTAGGGTGGTGTAGTTGTCCTATTTCACTGTTGAAACCAAATATAGCCTGAAGATGATTCTCGACTTGTTTCGATCTGGAGGTTGTGAGAAACACTCAACTTGCCTTGCATTGATTATGAAAGATCCAGCTTCTATAGAAGCAGTATCATGGTTTGTGGCAGAATCATCAAAGATCATTATCTTCTATTTCTGATAATATCCCTTAAAGAAATTATTGCCAACGATTAAGTATTCCGAATCCCTACGTCAGCTGGCTATGACGTATTTTACGTCACATCAAGTATATAAGCTCTACTTGGTTTTACTGTAGCCCGATGCTCTGATGTCTAGTCAAGTCATGGATCAGTCAGCTCGTGTAGTTGTGTTAGAATATTATTCCTTAGTAGACACGTCGTCTTACTTTGCTTCTTACGTATTTAATTATGATGTTCAATAAAGAAAGTGTGTCTTTTATTTGAACGGCTCCCAACAGAAATCGTCTCCTATTTCTGATAATATCCCTTAATTTTGATGATTAGTGTATAGTTGGCAAACGGTTGTGTGGATGGCAGTGCTGTGTTAAGCCTGGACACATAAAAATGAACATTTATAGGGTATAAATTTTTTGTTCTTTCAATTTAATCAAAACTCATGATGTATTTTGTTGCTTTGTTTTAAATCTTCATAGTTGACAATGTTTACAATTTACATATAAATTGAATATTTTAAGTTTGGAAATATGCCAGAAATGAATAAATTTCTTGAAAAATTTAGAAACACAACTCTTTTAAGTAACATTTCACTTGATTTATGTATGTATATTTATAATTAAAAGACAACTTTTGATGCCATCAGTTTCATTGTAGACAGTATCAAGCAATGCAACCAATGAACTTTGCATACTATGATTTATATCAACATATAAATAACCTTAACCCTTTGCACACAGATAACATTTTAGAACACTCAGATCAGGTTGGCGCACGCCATCCCATTTTTTTCCCACTCTATGCTTATTTAATTATAAACAACTTTATTTTTTACTGTATAATAAGATTAGAGGTTGAATAGATGGTTGATACAAACATTTGAATTTGGGTCGCTATATTCTTCCTGAACTAGACTGTTATGTCCTCCACGTCCGATTCAGAACCAGTTTCTTGGTCGCTGTACTCAGTCATAAGTCTCAGCCCTTGAGATATAATAGATCAGATTCGTCCTCAGCTGGTATTTTCTTGTTTAATTCTTCCAAAGCAGCCGAATACTGCTATATAGGAATAATTTCCCGATGTTTCGTGATAACCAAGTAGGGTTATGGAGAGCGTTTCATGCACTTTCAAGGGCAATCAGACCAAACTGACTGATTCATTGCCATTGGAAACTACCGGAGCAAGTAAGAGGAATGTTAATACGAGGTTAGAGGGGTGGCGAGATCTCCACCTTCGATAATTTTTATTCAGCTTATGGTACGTACCCACTGACGCACTTTATACGCCATACCTGACCGCAAAGGGTTAAAATATAATATATCATATAAAAAAAGCCTATTGGTTCTGGAAATAAATCTAAAGTTATTAAGCAAAATTTCATACACATAATTAGTAAAATCTTATCATTTTCATAAAAAGAAATAGAAAAAAGAAAATTGAAATTACCTCACACATGCTTTGTTCGTTCCATTCATCCAACCATATAACATTACAAGATTTATATAGAGCAGGATTGCTTTTGCAGCGATACAGAAATTTAGGATCAGTATAATCCATTATTAATGATATGTGAAGATTTTTCTGAATACCTATAAAGAACGTTTCAATTTGAGACAATTTTATTAGTTCAAAATTTTCATAAACGTAAAGCAATATCCATCAATGGTAATTTTTGAAGGAAAAAAAAACGGTGAAAACATTTACCTGCCTTGAAAATTGGTGATTCATCGAAAAATAAATATAATGCAAATTAATTTAAGCTATTTGAAATTATAGAGTGGCTATGAATGTTCTTCATACATAAACTAATTTCAATAGAAAAACATAAGCTAACATGAAAGATTAGAAAAAGATTAAATTACAAAACAAAATGATAGTTTTAAAAGTAAGTAAAAGCTATAAATAAAAAAAATAAAATATTTCTTAACATCTTAATGGTGAAAGTATTCTAACTTACTATATATGTTTTTAAAAAGTTACATATAAAGATAAGGAAAAAGAAAACAAAATCATAATAACTAGCCGCTCTCGCCGCCCTCCGGGCGGGTTCGCGGCCAGCACCCACTTTTCTCAGCACTACCCCTGCCACCTCGCTGCTTCGAGGCTCTCAGCCACTACTTTTTTCAGTTTTAAATACTGCATGAAGATCAGTGGAACAGATCATAAAACCATAGTAGATTTCATATTCTTTGTAGACAACAGATTCCATTAAAATTGTAAAATCTTTCAATAAGCCTCATCTAATTGTAATGTTTTGTATAAATTTTTCACGAATTTCGGCATAAAAGTCTTCTGATCCATAAATGCAGAATGAAATCGCCGTAACTAAACAGTTTCCATCTCCTACAATAGGTCTTTTACAATATTTTTGACACGCCATTGGGATGGAACTGTTGGGATCTATATATTTAAAATAATATGACATTTTTTTTCATTTGAAAGGTCATGACGTCTAGATATGTCATCAATGGTCGTCTGCCCCCCCCCCTTCCATTTGCGAACGAAATCGTAAAAACACTTCTCCTCTGTTCATTGTCTATGGGTAAACCTTGTAGAAATTTTCCAGCCCCAACAAGCCAACCGATTTCGACAATTTTTATTTCATATGAAAGCTTATGACGGTTAGATATGTCACCAAAGGTCGTCTGTTCTCCACCAACCCCCATTTTCGAACGAAATCGAAAAAACATATAGAGAATGTATGGTAGAGAAGTGTTTTTCTATTTTTTTCGAAAATGGGGGTGGGGGCAGGCGACCCTTGATTACATATCTAGACGTCGTAAGCTTTCATATGAAAAAGAAATTGTCGAAATCGGCCGAGTGGTTGAGGCTGGGGGACTCAGTGAAGGATTTTTACCACATTATTTTAAATTTATACATATTTTAACGGATATCAATAAAATTTTCAATATGAAAAAAATAATAAATTACGCTGTGCAAAGAAAGCAGAAGGAGATCCACGAAAGCCTTCTTGTAAAGCTAAATCTTTGAGAGGATTCAAAAGTGGCTCCAGTTCTTGAGGTGTGTAGAGACCTGGGACATCTCCAGAAGATAGGAGACTATCTATTAACTCGAGGAATTCATCATCAAGCATTTGATAATCTTCTAAAAGTAATAACACTTCTTTGCCTTCAATACCTGCCATCTGCATAACCTAAAAATAAAAAAAAGACAGAAATGCGAAGTGAAAAACTTAATTTTGTTTTACAAAACAAATTAATTTAAAATTACACATATTCAACAAGTTGAATACGATATCGTGATATAAAAACAGCCTTCATGCTTATTTGTTTTAGAAATAAAATAGAACAATTTTTCGTTTACGGAATCGGTTCCCATATAATTACTGTAATGTAGGCTTTAAAGAGAAGTTCCACGGATCTGCTTATAAAACAGGAAGTTAAATCAATTAGAAATTGACTTATTTTTAAGTGATCGCAAGAATGGAAACTAAAAAAGAAACTGAAATGACTTAAATTTATGTTAAATTAAACAGTGCGAAATATTAGACACAATGTCTATTGGAGTATCATTTAAAGATTGAAACAAATAAATGGATACAAATTCATGTAGAGTGTGAACATCAGTTTGTAGTGAATTTGTTATCATTTGAAAATAAGTCAATTTCTAATTGATTTAACATAATTTCCAATTCATAACATCTGCTTCAGTCTAAATAATAAACTTCATCTGGATAAAAAAACAAATACCAAAATAAATACTGAACATTGCATATGTATAGCCTGTAAAAGACTACCAGTTCCTTTATATGACTGCCTAAAAATCTAAAGATCTTCTTTTAACGAAAAAGAATATTAAGAAGCCTATGTAAGACAACAGGTATCTGACAAAGCTGTTGGATCGGTTCCTGCTGCTAAAATGGCAGGTTATCAAGATTTAAGTAACTTTGAACGGGGTCTTATAGTTGGCGCACGAAAGATGGGACATAGCATCTCCGAGGTAGCGATGAAATTTGGATATTCGCATACAACCATTTCACGAGTGTACCATGAATATCGGGTATCCGGTAAAACATCAAATCTCCGACATCGGCGCGACTAGAAAAAGACCTTGAAAGAACGGGACCGTCGATGACTGACGAGAAACCTTAAACGAGTTATACGTGCAACACTTTCTCAAACTGCCGCAGATTTCAATGCTGGGGCATTAAGAAATGTCAGCGTTCGAACTGTTGAATGGACCATCATTGATATGGGCTTTCGGAACCGATGTCCCAATCGTGTACCGTTGTTGACTGTACGGCACACAGGCTTACGCCTCGCCTGGGCAGTCCAACGCCGCCATTGAACTCTTGATGACTGAAAACAAGTTGGCTGGTCTGACGAGTCTCGTTTCCAATTGTATTGGGTGGATGGACATGTACTGGTATGGAGACAACCTCATGAATCCATGGACCCAACATGTCAACAGGGAACTGTTTAATCTGGTAGAGCCTCTGTGGTGGTATGGAGCGTTTGCAGTTGGCTTGATATGGGACCTCTGATACGTCTAGAGACGACTCTGACAGGGACAGGTGTGCAAGCAACCTGTCCTATCACCTACACCCATTTATGTCCATTGTGCATTCTGACGAATTTGGACAATTCCAGCAGGACAGTGCGACACCCCACACGTCAAAAGTCGCTACCATGTGGCTCCAGGAACACTCTTCTGACTTTAGACACTTCGATTGTCCGCCTAAATCCCCAGACATGAACATTATTGAACCTATATGGGTTGCCTTGCAATGTGCTGTTCAGAAGAGATCTCCACCACCTGGAACTCCTATGGATTTTCGGACTGCCCTGCAGGATTCATGGTGTGAAAAACCTCCAGGATACCTTCAGACATTAGTCGATACCATGCCACGTCGTCTTGCATCACTTCTGTGTGTTCGTGTTGGCCCTAAACGATATTAGACAGGTGTACCAGTTTTTCTGGCTCTTCAGTGTATCTTCTAATGAATTAAGAGTGTGAAAGCCATTGTTCCCAAGAGGTATATTAATAATTCAAAACTGCATGTTAAAAAAAGAATTTGCATCTATGTCTTTATGCCAAACGATGTTGAAAATTATTATATTTATTATATTATTAGAAATTACAATATCACAGAAATATTTATTTTAAGGAAGAAAAATCTATAAAAATAAAAAAGTAAAAATATATTATATACGTAAAGTACATGCAAAATAAAACAAACTTGAAGGAATCATAAATAAAAAGGTATGATGAAAAGCCTTTTCTGGTAATAAGTAACATAAAAGATAAAAAAACAAGAAACGAAAATTTTGACTTTATAATGAATTTTAAATAATTTTTAACATTATTATGGGTTGAAAATATACAACCAAGATCAATTCTTGCAAAGACAGTAAATTTGAATAATACTCACTGTTTTCAGATCATTAGAAAATTGCTTGATAGCATAGTTTGGATTGACTTTAGGGGAAACAATAGGAATTTGATGTGAATGAGCTGTAATGGATATTGAAAGGCGTCGGCCTGAACCATTCATCCCTATTAGTAGCAAGGAACCATTTTGCTGGGACAGCACTCGATCCACCTTTGCTAAATTATCCAATACTTCTTGGAAAACAACAATGTCAAGTTCTCGAACTTCATTGTCTGCGAAAATTAACAAAAGATTGATTTTCTTACAGTAATAATTTTTTGAAGAATAAAATTAGTTGAAAAAAGATTTAAATTTCTTACTATATAGTTTAATGTTTCTTTGGACAATCGAATGCCAATCATCAGAAGACAACCTCTCTAAAGATTTTCCTATCATTTTCGCTCTTTCAGATGTATGATTTCCAGCAACATAATAAATTCCTAAAAACAAAAGTGGAAACAATAAATTGAGGAGTGAAATAAGACAAAATTAATGCATTTTTATAAAAATAACATTTCAAAATTAATTTTTCAGAGTCATATCTTTAACGAATAGTTAAAATTGTATGTTAAAAATTATTCCAACATTATATTTAATTTTTGAAACATAATAACAGACTGTTGATAGGGGGAAATGTAATTTATATGCGTTTACATAAAATCCAAGTTTTTGGCCAGTTAAAAGTTTAAAATAAAGTCTATATAGTAAAGTAGGTAAACAGTAAGTTTTAACCTTTATGCAGCCTAAAATTTATCAATAATATATTCATTTACAATAAATACATATAAACAAATGCTTCTAATTGTTTAAAAAATGAAATTCACACAATCTAGGCTAGATAATTATTTCAATTCAAAAACTCGTCATTCAAATTTAGAAAACACATATAGAACTTAAGAACAAATGAAATATTTTTCCTTACCTTCAAGAGAGCTAATGTCAGGTACACCCCAATCTTTACGTAAAATACTAGAAATTATATTGTTGAACTTTAAAGTCGAATTAATATTTATGAGTCTATCTCGAAAAATTCGGCAGGCTTCATAGGACCATGGCCTCAATAAACCGTCAGCTTCTCTTGGAGTAGAAAATGCTTCTTGAACAAGATCATAACGAAAAAGTGAGAAAGACCACCGTGTTAAATCAACTGGTGTGAAACGACAATTGCCATACACATCACTGCTGAATTCAACGCGAAGCTAGGAGCAAAAAAGACATTGTTACAAATTATTAATAATTTTCAGCTTTAGTACAATTGAAATATACGTAGAAACAGATATAAATGTAAGGTATAACAGAATTTTAAAAACTGCACATAAAATAAATGCAAAAAACTACGAAATGATTTGTAAATATATTTAAACTTGAAATATGCATAAATTTATAATTTCTTTTATTTTATACAAGCAATTATATAGTTTCAACTATAAGTAAATAATTAATCAATGAAAAAAATGGAAGAATAAAAAAATCATTCAATATATCAGATCTTCTTGACCTCTTTTTAAAATCATGAATAACAAATTATATTCGGTAAAATCAAAAGATCTATAAAAAAAATCTGGATTTCAATTTCAACTAAAAATAAAATAAAAGGCACAACTAAATTAAAATTCGACACCATAATTAAATCAATTCTATTAGCATAATGGGAAAACCAGCTGATCGTCTCGTCGACGGCTAGTAAACTTATAAAAGAAATGTTCTCCAACAAATACCAATTTAAATTTCTTTTGGAACAATTTCTTTCCTCAACAATTAATGAAATTACAAAATAAAATAAAAAATTGAGAAAGTGATCGTAATGAAACGCCCGAAAACAACTGGGAAAAAACTATCAAAAAGTAGTGACAGATAGCAATAAACAAATGACACGGCTTCAATTATATTCTTAGTCGTACACCATAATTCAAGATATCTTACCGCTTCTAAAAGTTGAACCATAGAGCCAATTAGCTGTCGAACTTTTGAAGTGTGTCCCCAAACTGCATGTTCCTTCAGTGAGCTTTGAATAACTGGTGATAGGATATGGGAATAAATAATTCGAAGCTCATCTTGTGTTGGATAGCTAAAAGATTGGTTAAAAAAATATTTTTTTAAAAAATTGAATATTAAAACAGAATCGGTTCTAGAGAATATTCTTTCAATGGCATATGTATAATAAATAAATACAGTGCATAGATGACACACTAAATACAGGGTGGTCATAAATTATTGGACCCATTTCAAAAATTAATAACGAAAAACTAATAATGTTACAATTACGTTTCTTTTTTTTAATGAGAGAGCAAATCAAAAAGTTTTTTTTTCAGATAGACGACGTCCCATTACGGCGTTCTAAATTTGCTACAGCGAAAGATTTCCATAAGCAATAGCTACCGATCAGCAGAAGCCGATGCACGTTTCTTTGTTTTCTTTTTTAGTTTTTCTTGAATATCTCGAAACCATTTCAGTTTTGAATTACAGTTGATTTAACAAATTAAAGAGCAAAACATTTCCAACAAATACATGCTTTTATTTTCATTCTAGCTTTAATAGTTTTGCAGATCATGGCTCTGGAAAATGGAAGATGTCCAATAATTTACTACCCCCCAGACCACCGTAACGGCGCATTACCTACCTGAAAAAAAACTTTTTTAAAATGCGCTCTCGTTAAAAAAAACGTAGTTGTAACATTATTAGTTTTATTTATTCATTTTTGAAATGGGTCCAATAATTTATAGTGGTTATGTGAAGCATAGATAATTTGATAATAGGCATTGATATAAATGAATTTTTTTATAAATAAAGAGTTAAATGAAAATGCATATTTAATAAATACATTTTTATGATAAAAAGCAAAACGAAATTGGTGTCTAGAAAATAAATTTTTCTTTTTCAAATTTAATTTTTATTTATTACGATGCAAGTATGTTTAAACAGAATCTTTTCTACTTCTGATAATATGAACTGGAATAATAAGTAATGAACTATTAAGTTTAAGAGCCTATTCTGCCTACGACAAAAATCTAGTTTTCAATTACAAATTATCACTTTCAACATATTTTATCATTCAATGCAAACAATTTAGAAATATTTAATTACTGTTGTTGTTTTTTAATAAATGGAGATATTATAAATGTAACCAATGGTAAATGCGCAGTTATAATTACAAATATAGCTTTTTCTACATGGCATTTTTTCAGCTGAATTTGATTGTATAAATAGCACTTTTATTTGGGAAATGCTATGGACCATTGCTAACAAAAATATATAAAGTCTAATTCTAAAAATAAATATGACTGTTACACATATCTTTACTTACTCCACAGCATAAATATGCATTCTACTAGTAAATCTTGTTGTCAAAGAGTGGTGACCAGCTAAAGAAACACTGCTCACTGATCCTACGATTTGTATACCTTCCAAACTTATCCATTCTGCATTTTCATCATAAAATCCATTGTACGTCAAAACCTAAAATGTAGGAGGTTATAGAATAATGCAATCTATGCAGGAAATTTCATTCTGCTTATCACAAGAAATGGCACAGTTTTGAAGTAAATGAGCATACTTGAACAGTGGCGTAGCGACCGGAGAGCAAGGGGTGTATAGATGTCTCGGACGTCAGTCTTAGGAGACGCCAGGGAAATAAAACATTAGTACGATTATGTCCTTTTTTTTAAGCCAAATATGATTAGGAGGGAAATGAGGACAATACCACTTGCGTCATTTACTCTTGTTAAGCCTCTAATAAAGAATGGGGATGAAAAAACTCATATTTTGCCCTTTTTTTTGCCTTAAAATTTGCCCTAAAAGGACAGAATGAGAAACATCTAATTAAAAAGACCATTAAAAACCAGTAAGTCGATTCGTATTCCGTTATATTAAGAATAAATCATTACTGTGTACCTAGTTAATATCAAAATTCATAAATAATCACAATTTTCTCATATGATACAATAAAGTATAGGGCCCGTTACGTACATCCTATCAGATCTTTTTCAATAACATATTGTTAGTTGATGTATAAAATATTTATAATACCAAATTATGACATAAATTAAAGACTAAAAACTAGAAAACAATAAATATAAAAAAAACTTTACAAAAACGCTTTTACCAATGCATTAAAAAAGAAAATAATAATTTTTTCTCGAAAATCTGGAGGTCAAAACAAAAATCGTAAAAGCGTGAGGCGCTGAAAAAAATAGGAGAAAGGTATAAAACCCCAATCATAAGAAACGAAATGTTATTAAACATTCATCATATAAATTATATTATAAATGTGATTACAATTCTAATTTACTTACAGCTTTTCTACCAGCGCCTCACGCTTTTCCGATTTTTGTTTTGACCTCCAAATTTTTTAGAAAAAATTATTATTTTCTTTTTTTAATCCATTGGTAAAAGCATTTTTTCTTAAGGGTTTTTTTTCACATTTGTTTGCCTTTATTTTTACAAACATTTTTCTTTAATATTCAAGGAGAGGAAATATTTCTGATCTATCATGTGTTGCTTACTTTATTTTATATTACTTGCTATAATTCAATTATTAAAATAAAGACAGACTGATGATCATAAAGGAAAATAAGCATAACTTGTATACATTTTTAGATATGCAAATAATCATACTTGCATTCTCACCTAACGGCACTACTTCATTCTGAATTGACCATTGATTATAATACATTTTAGTAAAATATGGATTATATAACTAGAACCTTATCATTGACTTTGTATACTATATAATATGTTTCTTATTTTCAAGAGCGTTTTATTGTTATCTGTGGGAAAAAGAGCCTGAAATTAGTTCAAATACATCTTCACATTTATTTTCTCTGAATATAAAACTGATGCATTCTCATTATGTTAATCTAAATTGCAGATATTGGCTAGAAGTCGGGTTTTCGCAACAATACATGACGCGACTGAGCAACCGGAAGAAAGAGTTCCGTCCGCTGATTAGACATTAATCGCAAGGGAAGAATGGGGAGGGGGCAGATTTCAAGCCGCAACAAATATGCAGCGATGCTATCTTATCAGGGCCGGATTAAGCTCTGTGGGGGCCCTTAGGCAATGTAAACATTGAGGGCCCCTTTTTCACCTTTCAAACTTCCCAAACCAGCTATTTGTTTATCGTTTTTAATTTAATTTTTATATAAGCAGTTTTTTAGCAACTAATATTACGACAGACTGAAATAACAAAACATTTAGTTGCAGGTCACCTTTAAGAGAATTGGTTTCAATATGTCGCGTATAAAAAAATTTCAATTTAAAAGTATTTTTAAACAAACTAATAAAAAAATTATGTATCTTTTTAAAGCATTCTAAATAGCTAATAGTGAAAGTTTGCCTGGACTGTTGGCATGCGAGTCATTCAACTAATTGAAAAAAATATTGGGCGATACTGATCTGCAAATGACTTCGAAAACTTGAAAAAAATCCTAAGCATAATGGTATGAGGGGGGGGGGGAATCAACATGTCAGTACTTTGTCCTGGAGCCCACCTTGCGGCACTGTCAGAGAGCGATTAAATAATATCCAAATATGAAAACTGGAGTAAAGTTTAAATTTAAAGATATTTGTTCGAACTTGTATATTCATTTTTATTTTGTTTTAACATGCATACTTAATGTGAATTTAAGCCTTAAAATTCTAAAACATATGCTTTAAACCCGAGTATCAAAAAACAGCGCTAATGATGAAGAATAATTAAAACGAAAAAACGTAAGCAGTGAAATTCAAAACAATAACAATAAACAAATGAAAGTAAAATCCAGAGAAATTATCACCTGCTGCAACCAAGCAAGTAACTGAGAAGTTCCCCATTTATCGGGTTTTGGTAAACTAAGATCTCTGAGATATAAGACCAAATGTTCGCTCTCTTTTGGGCGCAATACACGACCATTTTGAGCACCTATGACTGTACACACTGACATCAACTTTTGTAAGACATGATGAGGCTTAGTCTGAGCATTGCAGTGCACCATAGCAGATGTAATAGACTGCTCTTGTTGAAGACAGTTGCGAAGAAGAGTACTGATAGGAAAAATGAGAAAAATCACAGTGAAAAAGAATTAATTCATTAATATCTTATAAGCAAAAGATAAAAAATAAAACACAAGAATACATTTAACAATCAACAAATATTAATGCAGAATAAAACTGGATATTACTTAAAGCTAAAATATTAGGTATTAAAATGCGATGGCAAATGAAATAATAAATTTATTTCCTCAACACTCTGTAGATAGTAGCCATTAAAAAAATTAGAAATTTTGTTTCAAATAACTTGCACTTTTAGAAGTCAACTAGTTTCTTGGTTGAATTCAAAGCTATTTTGAAATTATTTACCACTATTATAAAATAAACTTCTCATCACTGCACTCATCAATAATAATGAAAAACGTGCAAAATTGCAATATTTATGGGAAAAATACAAGGAACTATGGTAGGAAGTAAAATCTCATTTAACGAAAAAGAAAAATTCCAATAGCCATATAAGCTTAAGTGAATTATTGATATAAAATATACCTTTTACCGCACCCATCTGGTCCAACCAAAAGGAAAGGCGGCGTTTTCTCATTTAGAAGCCAAGGGAAAAGGTAATCTGTCGTTCTCAGACAATCTTCGGTTTGAATTATAGACAAGTGATTGGTTTCATAATCTGACAAAGAGTTTTCATTATCCTGTAAGACAAAAGACGTATGCTAGAGTTTATTGAGAGGAATGCATTTATAATAATATAATTTATAAAAAAAACCATGCTTTAACAACCTGCATCTGATAAGTGTCTAATCTGTGATATGTTTCATTGTAATAGGTATTGGATGGGGAATTTGGGTCTGGTATTATAAGATTTGCCCATGAAAAAATCTGGAAATAGAAAAAACAAAATTAAATAAAGTTTATTAAAACAAAGAAATTAAAAGTTTATTTTAGTTAAAAAAATCAATCACAACAATTTTTTTAAAAGTTTTTATGCACATTTGAAACGACATTCGTTTCATTATTACCTCTCGAATCAAAGCATCTCGAGAAGATTTTCGTAAATTGCTTCCTAAACCTCTACTCAAATTAACAGCAAACTGAGAGATATTTTTCGAGTCTTTCAAATGTGAAAGCCCATTTAATATAGTTCCTGTTACTGACGTTTCTAAGACAAAATCATTCTGGAAAAATAGAAAGAATTTAATTAGTGAAAAAAAATGAAAGCAAGAAAGCTTAACAGTTCATAAGAAAGGTGAAATGAGCAAAAAGAAGAGGGAATGAAATAAAATGTCTACCTGTTTTAACACCCAATCTAAAGCTTTATAAAAATAATCGTCTATAAAAGTTTGAATGGTAAGTCGGTTATTTTCATCTTGCTGAAGCAACCAGGCTGTCACCAAAGATTTTATATTCACGTCTTCATTGCTGTAAATATATAATTTTAAATAAATATAATAATTAAAATAATAAAAAAAGACCTCTTATTCAAGTAAATATTAAATTATACAAATACCTCAAAAATATTATGCCCATTCTTGAAATAGTTGCCGGAGATGCACAACTAAGATCATGAGTTTCAAATAAAAAGTTAACGTTTGAGCCAAATTGAATTCTTTCGCCCGATGGCATGGTCAACAATCGATTATCATCTAAAACAGAATTCAGCGATTCGATCCATTCAGGATCAATATCGCCATCGCAGATGATCCACGAAAGGACATCTACAAAAAAAAAGATATACAATTAATAGGTTTAGTGAAACAAGTTTTAATACGATCATTAGTAAATCTAAGAAAATGCAAAACATTTTAATTGGTGTGACGATAATTTACTTTCATCAAATTCTGAATATAAGTATCATCATCGCTTTTTGCATTTTTTAGGCAGTAAAGTATTATAGCAAATATGTTTATGAAGCTTATCTAATTACAACATTTCTAATTTTGTATATTTTTGAATTTTAAGATAACTTAGTATAAATATTCAGAAATCTACAAATTTGTTTAACAAAATATATTTATGAGGAAAAAAACATACATTTGAATTATTTGTTAGTTATAATAAAATTGACCAAACTTAATAAACGAAAAATAAAATCTTGCCATTACTTTAATTCAAATGAATGGTCTATAATAAGTAATTATTTACCATCTTGTTCCTTTATTACTTGTCGTGAACTTAATGTTAAAACTCCATCATGCCATTCTCTAGTATCCAGATCAATGTATCCTAACAGCTGGAAAACATTACATCTTATTTAAAAAGGGAAATGTTCACGAATATGTTACAAATATAAAAAATCCATTTCAATAACGTATAAAAGACACATTCTTGCAATTCAGACTTTTATCTTTAAATCGAATCTAAAAATACCTTTAATATAATACCAGCACATATTTAAATATTTACATCTTGTCTAAGATTTACAAAAAAAAAATCATGAAACAGGAAAGTAAATGAAAAAAACATGAGATAAATGAATAAAAAAAAATGATTCTCGCATAAAAAGGAGAGGTTTTCTTCGCTCATACAAACAAAGGGAATATAAGCAACACCAAATAGTTTATTATTAAGTGAGTTCCTTTATTTATTTTCTTTAAAGATTTTATGTATACACATAATTAATTTAGCACTTATACTAATTTCAATCAAAGTTTGACCTGATTCCTCATTTTGCAAGAACACATTATGTAACATGTTTCTTTTTTTTTGGGGGGGGGGAGGTATTTTCAAAGAATCTTATTTCCAAGATACAAGCAAAGAGAATGATATAAAATATTCAGGTGCCTTTAAATAATTTTTCTTTAAATAATTACAGCAAAATATAGCACAAAAGGTTATTTAACAAGCTGTAAATTATTTCATATCCATGATGTGATACAAAAGTCAGTGAAAAGCATGGAACCTATAAATACATTAAAAATATTTAACAACATCTTTTGGAGTTTTTTCCAAATAATAATGACAAGAAAAATCGTTTAATTTCTGAAATACAGAACACGATTTGAGAAAACTGGAAACTGCTTTTCCTTACTCATTTTAAAACAAACAAATGAACAACAACAAAAAACGATAGGAAATTAATAAAATGTTTTTAAACTTTAGTAGAATGTCTTAACAGATTTTAATTCTTCAGAATATACGAAAAACACACCTGTGGTTTCGGAATGGATTTGGGGTTAACAATGTAACACTTGACTTGCTGTCCAAGGAGGAACAATGATTTCATTAATAATTTCCATAGTGTAGATTTTCCAGATCCACTAGGGCCTACAACAACTACTCCCATCCTTTGTTGAAGTTGTTCATGTAATTCAAGAACTTTTTTAACCTAAAAGCAATGAAAATAATTATCAGACAAACAGAGCTTTATAAACATCATAGAGTACTGAAATCATATTGTTATGTACCTGTAAGGTCGCTTCCCCGTAATGTTAGTCTTATGGTTGGTGAGAGACATTTACAGAGGTTCTAATCAGCTATCGGGCTCAGGTGAAGCCAATGTCCCCTGACCTTGGCGACAAAATGAAGTTTCTAAATTAAATGGGAATTGAAGTCCTATTTCTCATAGGAGCCGAGATCCAGATTTCTCCAGAGATTTCCATGTGACGTCACACCCTGTCGGGATGGCTATAAACACAAGGAGTTGCTGAGACGAGTGAACGTGTTTGAACGACTTTCGAACGTCGTTGGAATTTCTCTCAGCAGTGCGAGATTGTAAGCTGTTAGACGCAAAGCGGTATTGAAAGTGCTGTATTGATGTTCTTATTAGTGATTTGCTGTCTGTTCGTATTGTTACTTTTGTATAAGTGCTGTTTCTCTTGTCATCTGTGCTTCATGTTTTCCGGAATATTCGTAAATAAAGCGTCGTTCTCCATTATTTTGTTTCTTAGACTGTTTTCACTGTACACACACCGGACGAATTTCGTAACACTTGCCAAAGTCGCCAGGTTTGTCACCAAGGTCGGAATGCATTGGCTTCACCTGACCCCGATAGCTAGTTAGAACCTCTGTAAATGTCTCTTTCCTAAGACTAACATTACGGGGAAACGACCTTGCATGTTCGTAAAAATATTGAATATCACTTACTTGATTTTCAGAGTACACAAGCTTCATTTGTGCCATACTATTCTTAACCGCTTCAGCCAGTTGTTCATAATCAATGTTTTTAAACTGAACTCCAGGGAAAAGATCACGAATAAGAGCATCAAATCGACAGCTATCTATGTAAGTCAATTTGGATATGGTATTTGTTCGGAGGCTGTGTACAACTAGTTCATTTTCTGCATTTATATCTAATTCCACTAAAGAAAGAAAGAAAAAATTCACTTAAAATGATAACGATGGTTAAATTGCAATTATATATAGAAGAAATCTAACAAAAGAAAATAATGAAAAGTCGGAAATCAAGAACAGAAAATATTTATTTTCTGCTCCTATTATTCCTGAATAAATACAAAAAGATAAAATGTGGATGAAACATAGAAGAAAGAAAATATACATGATCTTCCAAGAAAACTAGCTGATTTTTTTAAATAAGAGAAATGTAAATTATTCAAAATTTAAGAATTATGATGCAAACAAAATATATCTAAATATAATTCAATTACTTGGTTCTTTTTCTGAAGAACTATGCTTAGCAATATGGAGTTGTTCCCCACAACTTTTGAGAACAGTTTTGAGAGCTCGCAGTCCCCAGTCATAATGCTGTTGCTGTGATAGTAATTCCCTTAAAATGAATTTAAAACTATAAATATTGATATACACATCCAATACACAAGATTAAGCTTCATACAATATCTTTGTTTAAAGTACCCAACAACATTATTGAGTGAGATATTTAGAAAAATTGATAAAGAAGGTCATCAAATCAAGAAACTTTGATAACCTATATTTATCAATACTGCTATACTGATAATAATACATTCTGCTTCTTCGAAAGATTACAATCCTTCCAGGGCCAGATTTTCCATAGGCCTAGGCCATGGCCTAGGGTGCAGTAGTCAGGGGGGCGCATATACAGAAGAAATAACCAAATATTTACAAACTTTTCAAATAATATTGAAAAGTTTGTAAATATTTGGTTTTTGCTTCATTTTATTGAAAAGGCCGTATAAAAGGACGTTTTTTTTAAATTTACATTCGTTACATTAAATATATTGAGCGATGCAATTTTTGTCCACTGTGAACCATTGGCTTCTTTGCAATGAAATAGATTTGATAAGACCTATCCACTTCAGTGACCTTTCAAGCCCATTTACGGACAAAAGCGCGAACGAAGAAGTTCTTGTAGGTATTTCAGATGAATTCAAGAAATTTGATAGAGTATTTTTACAGGCACTAAGGTTGTGTTATTTCATAAGTAGTGAAATTTCAAATTAAAAATTTAATGTGATTCAAAGATTATAAATATTGTATAAAAGTGCTTGTTTGTTTCAAAGATAAACAATTGTATATTAAATTGAAAATTATGTATTAACTTTTTTAGAGGGGGACGCACAATATGCTTTGGCTATGGCAAATATGTAAATCCGGCCCTGAATCCTTCACTGTAAGTTCTTTTTAAGGTTGTAGAATGTTTCAAACCTTCAAGAACTGTTATTGAGTGCGATGGTGTTCAGTGATGCAAACTGTGATTAATCTGGAAAGTTTAAGCCACTGATATTCACATTTGATGATATGAATGAACTGAGTATTTATAAAACAAAGCTGTTGCAACATCAGGAATATATATTCTGATTCTTACTTAAAAGCTTTAGGGTAAAATAATGTTGAAGCAGGTAGTCAATAATTTTTTAGAAGAAATAATTTAAAATTTACATCAAGTTACAGTGTAGGTACCACAAATGATCTTTAGACTAGAGTAGGTTTGCAACGATATATAAATGGGGCTTGGTCTGTTGATAAGTAAACAAAATAATAAATTATTAAAAGAAAAAACATCCGACTTTATGAAATTGCATTAAAACTAATCTTTGCTGAAAACAAGCATATAAAAAAATCGTCAAAATAAAATGACATCAAATTTTATATTACAGTAAAAAATTAATCTTCAAAACTTAAATAAAAGATAAAACCAAAAGCATAAACTACATATGGAGGGTTCAGAGTTAAAGTGAACTAAATTCATTTTTAAGAAAACAGATCTCAAAGTTGATTAGCTATTGTTGACCTAATGAATAACTTCTAACTGTTCTTGCTGCCTGGTGGATACAAAGTGAACTACAGACTTGAGTCACAATTAGACAGAAAATAGAACATTTCTACTCTACCGTGGCAGTGTTGGGCAAAATGGGCAAAACATGGACTTGGTCCACTTTAACTCTAAACCTTCCATATATTCATTACATTAAAATTACGGAAAAACATCTGCAAACTTAATTTTGTCAAATTTTGTTTTTATAAACCTAATAATAAAAAATATTTCAAAAATTAAATACGTTTAAACTGCTTAACACTATGCCTTTGAAAAGGAGTTTTAATATTGTGTCCAGTTTTTTTATTGTTATGGGGAAAAAAATGTTAAGTTTATCCATGATTGTGAGTTTTTATATAGAACAGCATGAATGAAAGACATAAATGGGATTTAAGCTTAAAACACTGAGTATCTTTGCGTTGCTTTCATCAAATACTACAAATATACAAAAACATAAATATCTACAGTATTAACATATCAATAAATTTCACAAATATTTTCAGTGGCGTAGCGAGGGTAACTGTCGCCCGGGGCATAATATGATTTTTTCCGCCCCCAATCGTCATCAGTGTTGTATAAAGGGTAAATGGCATTATTTTTTCGCCTCTTCATGATATTTCACTTAAAAAGGTAACAAAAAAGCACTAATGTTTTGTCCCCATGACGCCTCCTAAGACTAGCACACAGGGCATCTATACCCCCTTGTCTCCCCGTCGCTACGCCACTGAATATTTTCCATAATTCATCTTTTTTTTCTTTTGTTGCTTATCTTTGAATATCCTAACATAATACTTAGCGATATATTATCCCAGATATAAAGGGAAAAAATGATGAGAGAGACAAAAATCTAAAAAATACAAGTTTGATTCTTTATTTTGATTAAAATTTTCTAGTACATTATTTAAATAGTTGATAATAACTGTATCGATCCCTAAAATATGAAAAAGTACATTTTGTAAATTATTTGGTTTGAACAATTAAACAGCAATATCTTTTACATCATTTTTTAAACGAATCTGAGCAAGTTAATTATTTGCCTATCCCCAAATCATCGACCACATAGAATTAATTATATTTCACGCATTTCTTACTTGGCTAAAGAAAAAACAGCCACTACTTTACGACCTAATTCCTTAGAGTGCTTGTAACCTTCTGAAAAAAGCAGAACTTCAGCAATCAAATCATTGTCGGGAGTGGTCATAGCAACTGGACGAAAAAGTTGTTTTAAATTATCTGGAAGTTTCTGTCTTCCTCCATACTTCTTTCCGGCTGGATTCATAGTTATAAATATCCCTGAATTAAAATCAATATCAACCTGAAATAAGAAAATAGTCTTTTTACTATTGCTAAACTAAAATTGATTAACTAAAAATTAAGTACATGACTGACAGCATTAGTGAAATCTGCACATAAAAATGATCATTTAATTTGCATAATAATATAGAAGCCTTATATCACACAACAAAATGCATTTAAATTTTTTAAGAAAAATAAAGCTAGATAATTCAATTTTAAGATAAATTAAAGTTTTATAGTTCTACAAAAAGATTTATTCCAAGATTATATAAAATTACAGTTAATAATTAATTCTTATTATTAAATATAAATATTTTTCAAATTTTGACGGTGCAACAGTTTGCTAATAAATTTAAACAATGGAGAATAGAAATGTACATCATTCCAAATTTGAAAAAAAGGAAACCACGAAGCAGTAAAACAGTTTAAAATAACTTTTGGCATCCTAAATAGAAAACAGAAAATCTTTGCGAAATACATAGCCAAAATGCAATGAAAATAACATAACACAACAAATAAAACAAACTTGCAGTAAAAACCCGTATGAAAAAGATTTGCAACTAAAAACATCTAGGATTTCATACTAAATCTGAAGAAATTTTAAAACAAACAGCTAACCTTCTTATTATCCAATTCAATTTCTCTAGTTTTTGTTTTCAAAGCAGTCTGAATAATTTGAATTTGCACAGATAATGCTGAAAGAACAGATTCTTCTAAGCGATTAAATTCATCAAAACAGCCCCAAGCTCCACATTTTGCTAATCCAACAAATATACGGCTCATTGACTTCACATCTATACCCTGCAAAAAGAAAACATCAATTACTAGTAGAGTAATATCTTGTTAATCCTGCAAATATTTCTTTGTGAAAAACAGGAAACATTTTGTCTTAAATGAATTAAAAATTGAGTATAATTTATCGCTTAAAACAACTGTAAAAGAAACAAATAAGGGAAAAAAACAGATTTGGTTTGAATAAAAGAAGAGCAATTCTTATCAGAAAATCATTCTAATATGATACTCACTTCGTCACAGTTGAAGACTAAAACTTGACGTCCAAATAGTGAGCCTAAAGCCTTCACAGATTCTGTTTTACCTGTACCAGCAGGGCCATATGGGTTTCCACCCATGCCCATATGCATTCCTAAACAACATTTTAACTGATATAAGTTAAACAGATATGATGATTAAATATAAAGACAATTTAATGAATGCATTATAATTTTTTGAATGCCAGATATGTTGAAATGAAATCTGAATATTATGAAAAAAAAAATAAAATTGAAAAATTTGCTTTTTTTACGTGTAATAAAAAAAACCTGGGTTCTGTACCTTGAGTAAGAGTAAGATAACATTTATCAGTCAAAGGAGTGTGTACTAATTTTGCTGCAATTCCTTGATACTCATAACTGTATTCAAATTCAGCATCAACCATTTTCCCAACAACTGTTTGATTAGAGCTTGTGTAAAACCTAATGAATAAAGGCAAAAAATATAAATAGAGATTATTGCTTAAATTGAATGCATATTTCATTTGACATAAAAAATTCTATAAAATAAATATATATAAAAATTACGCACTAAAAAATCGTTAAAGTAACTGTGTAATGGAGATCCATTAGTTATAGATTTAAAAACTGAAATTCTGAAGCCATTTTAGATCGATAATAACCATTTAGAAAGGAACATTCTGTGCATGTAAAAGCAGAAAAAAACGGCAGATCTCTTTAATGTTCTAAGATTTTTCTGGTATGCAACTTTCAATATTTAATTTAAGAAACAAATTTCAGATATCTCTAGTATTGCACTCCTTTACATGAAAACATTTCTCAAAAATCGGGCATCATTTTTCCTCATCAAACACGGATGATAAATGAGCTTACTTCACAACACAGCTAAGAATGACTTTTAAATTAAATTTCATTAAAATTTTTCTTTAAATATGTACAAACAAAATTGTTTCTATTCCCCGGACCACAGAAAACTGGATGAGATTATAGATAATTAAATCAATAAATTAAGACCACTGTTCCAAAATGTTAATCAACTATTGGATAAGTTGCCTTCCTGTGACACAAACCTATCATTGTGATTTATCCCACTTGGTGTAGCATAACTAGTCAAGTCTATGAATTAAGAACAAATGATAAAGGGGAAGTTCGACAGTTTTTATTAGTCAAAACGACCCTGAGAACCTAGGTAGTACCGGAGGTAGAAGTCTGACTTAGAGCCTATATAGGAGGGTAGTAAGTCTTCATTAAGGACTTTCAGGAAGAAACGGCCCACATTTGTGTTTTGTTTGGAGCTTTGTAGTCTATAACAGTTAGCCCAACTGCAGCAAGCAATTCGTCGCTAAAGTGGTCTACCAATTTTTGTAGAGCCTGAGGATAGAACTCTCAACCTTCTGCACAAATTGATGTCCTCAGCCAAGCAATGCCTTAACCCACTAGGCCATTGATGGACTGCACATGTCTGATGTAGTGATAAACACAGACCACTGGCAATGATTCTTTACTAAGAGGTATTCATTTTTCAGATACAAGACGTGACCATTAAGTAGGATGAATCACCCCTCAAATAGAAAATGGAAACATCCCTATTATCAGCGACACCTTCGTCAAGTTCTGTAATTATTCAGTTAACAGTAGTGCATGGTTTCGTGAGCCTGTGAGTCTTGATAAATTTTTTATCGACTGTTGTCTATGCTGTGGTTTTGTGGCTTTGTCATGGAACAGAAAATCAATTTGAAAGTCTTGTATAAATTGGGTAAATCAGCAGGCCAAAGTTATGCAATGCTGAAGCAGGTGTATGGAGATGACAATAGTCCCCGTCAGTAGTAAAAATAGTCCCCGTCATTGTTCTTTGCACCCTTGACTTCTGCATCCCGTCCCTTGCACCTCTGACAATGTGTGCAGAAATCGTCGAAAGCTCTTGAAAACTCCTCCATTGGTACATCTTTCAATTCCCGTGTCACAGCAGTTTCAATGTGCCACTTTAAGTTTAGGAAACAGGAAAAAAATCCAGTAGTGACAGGTCTGGGGAATAATATGGCGGGGGGGGGGTTGTGACAGTTCAGTAACCCCATGTTGAGGCAGAAACCGTTTTACAAGCATAGTTGCGTAGTGCAGGGATGGCGAACCAATGGCACGCGTGCCATTGATGGCACGCGACACAATATTTTGGGCACGCCACAGATCACAAAGTTCACTATGAAGTATTGACAGTACAATTTGACGGCACGTTTATGACCTCATTAAACATTTTTTTTGAAAAAATGGCACGTTGATACATAAAGGTTCGCCACCCCTGGCGTAGTGTTATGCCGCCGAGCATTATCGGCCATGGTGGGCCGCCCACTCCGACGCTTTCACACCCACCAATAAACTTTTTAAATCACGCGTAAAACGTCTTCAAGGTCACGGTGTCATCTCTATACACCTACTTCAGCATTGCATGACTTTGGCCTGCTGATTTACCCAATTTATACAAGAATTTCAAATTGATTTTCTGCTCCATAACAAAGCCACAAAATCACCGCACAGACAACAGTCGATAAAAAATTTATCAAGACTCACAGGAGCACGAACCCATGCACTACCGTTAACTGAATATTACAGAACACGACGAAGGTGTCGCTGATAATCGGGCTTTTCCTATTTTCGATTTGAGGCGTGATTCACCCTACTTATTGGTCACACTTATTTAAGCCTCCATTATATCAATAACAAAATCCTCTACAATCTTTAAATACTTGAATATCACTGTAAACAAAGTTTCCCATTCATAGCAATTATGTTCCTCCAATAGCAAGATAATGCAACAAACCTTACAGTCAGAATCGTCGGTAAGATTTCAAAATATATATATATATATATATCATTAATCCGGCTATGCTTATTCTCTAAGCTCACTTCATATAAGCCTCAGCATAATATTGATTTCTTAATTTTCAGAAGTTCATTTATACTACATCACCATAAACCTGATGAAGACTGGCCAGAGTACTATGATTTATCAGGCTATGAAGGTAATAAAATTACACAGGACAAAAATTGCACATACTGATATTTTAAGCTATCACAAATCTCAAAATATGTTTAAGGTTCTACAGAATGCAAAACAAAAAAAAATAATAAAAACTATCTATTCAGGAAAAATAATAATTAGTTTATTTTTGCATAAAAAATACTAAATAGAGAGTCATTAGTCACTCTTCTAAAACCAAAAGGGTTAAAACATAAATGTGATGTTGTATAATTTTTATAACCTTATAAAAATATTTATAATTTTAAGAAATTACGAAGACAAAGAAATATAAATTGAAAAATATAAGTTCTGTTTTCAAGAAATAATTATAAAAAAAATTAACTCATTCCAATAATGAAAAATGTGACTTTTCAAATAATATGAAATCAAAAATTTAATCCTAAATGACATTATTAATTTTATACATCTTATAGGAGGAAAAAAAACTTTTTTCCTTTACCTTAATCGTTTTTGCCATGACCAATTTTCTACAGACCGTACTTTATCTTTAATCAACTCCTCAACAACACTGATGTTGTAAATAGTATCAAGGATAAGAGCTTTTAATTTCAGACGTACAAGTGGTACCTCACTAGAAGCAGACATATTCGCATTTGTATACGCATCAAGTTGAGATTCTAATTCCTTCAGATATGCTGACAATGAACTGCGAGAAATGGCTTCTTCACAACGCTCAGCAAACAAAATTTGTTCACTCAGACACAGGATCTACAGTGGCAAAAAAAAGATATTTTCTAATAACACCACAAAAGTGAAAAATTGTTAGCTTTATCCTAGAGGTCTTCATTTATTTTCATCATTAGTAATAAAACAATGAAAATAAATTAATAAATATTTACTTGAGTTGGAAACTGTAAAGGATTAATACTTTGCTCACTCTGCCTACTAAGATCTAAGCACTGGATCAGCAATGTCTGCAATGTCCTTTGCATTTCATGGGCCAATGCTTTCAGCCAAACCTATAAAAATGAATTAAATTTTTATATTTTTTTCTGGTTAAAAAATTATTTATATTTCCAATTATAACAGACAAAAAAGAATCAATTGCTCAAATGATACAGTATCAGAAAACGCACCTTAACACTATTAAATGAATGTTATGTAAAAGTAAAAGGAAAAAGGCTACACTATGATACATCAAGCAATCCGTGAACATGTATAAAGAAAGATCCCATAAATGTACAACTTAAAACAGTCAAGATATTCTATTCAAGTTAGAACAGTGAAATATCATTAATATAACTTAATGTTTTATCTATAAATGTTCTTGTTAGAGATCAAAGTCATACTTCTTCTGAACCATTTTCCAAAATATAATTAAACATCTGTCACTAAATGAAAACATCACATTTTACTAATATTATTAAATAGTGATTAAACACAAGCAGCTGTATAAACACATAAGTAAATGCATATGCTTTATTATTATTGTTGGAAATCCAAACAGTAGGTTCTGTACTATACTTTCAAATATTTACAAAATTATAAATTTAAAAAAATTAATAAATCCAGAATAAAAATTTAATGTATGCATTTATAAATAATTCTATAAAGAATAAAATAATACCATTAGGAATTATCATAAACTATGAAGCATAAAATATATACAAAAAATTTATTTCTTTTCTCTTAAAAACTAGTTTTGATCATTAAAATGTATAATCTCTATCTCGCTGAAACACAAGAATTACGAAGCAGACAATTAATATCACTAACACTAACACTAACTTATTCTTGACAAAATAAATAAAAAAAAATCCTAAAACCTTTCATTCCAGATTATTTCCAACTGCACAAAAAAATTTTTAAAAAATTCATAATTGTGTGCAGAAAATTACCTCAATTTCGGAAGTAATAAGTACAGGTTTCCGTAAATGAACAACTTCATTTTCTGCAGACACAATTGCTAAAATACTCGTCAGATCATCATCAAACTGAACATGATGTATGCCAGCAAACAATTTCTTCAGATGCGACTGAATAACGGTAGCTTTTGTGGATTGTCCGAGAATTTCCAGTAAATCTTCATCTCCCAGAAAATAAAATCTTGGAAAGATAGAGCGCTTTTCCTTTAAAAAAAAAAGAAAAGAATTTTTAAATACTTCTCATTAAATAATATGCCATACATAGAAATACCAAAGGAATTTAAAGAAATGCTGAAAAAAAAAGAAGGGAGGAAGTACTGGCTTACTTCAAGGAATGCATTCAAAGCTCTTTGACAACGAGTGAGTTGGTCTTGGAGATTGTTCAGTATGTTAGGAAGGCCAGATATAGCAATTACAGACATCACCCTATCATCTTGAGCAATACTGTTCATAACAAACCTGTAAGAATGATTTATTGTAAATAAATTATTATACATTGGAAAGTAATACAAGATTGATTATTAAAAGTAAATAAAATACATTTGAATCCTTTCTACAGATAATAAATCTCAAAGTTAAATTTGCAAAGGCAAAATCACAAAACGCATTTTTAAGCAGCCTTCACGTTTAACAATATTAAATCAATTATTGGTGAAATTTCAATCCATCTGCCATAAGAGAAATTACAGGCAGAGTGATACTGTTGGTAAAGTATCCATTAAGAGAAGACATTCCACCAAAGATCCATTGCATATGCATCCTGAAGCAAGTTTAAAACAGTGTCATAGATGATTATTTATTTATTTGTTTTGGTGTCACATGAAAGTTTTGAGAGTGGGATGCCAATTCAAGTAAAATCCTCAGTATCTAAACACAGTTAAAATTAATAAAATTCTAACACTTCATACAGATTCTAACTAGGAAATTAATCTAATAAATCTAATTAATTTTTAAAGAAAGGTTACAATCTACAGTGAAACTTCTTGATGCGACCATCGCTGCATAGTAGTTTCTCCCCTCAAAAGCCACTTTTGTTTGGCACGGAATTTTTGGCCCATAGGCATATTGCAAAAATAACCCTTAGGAATAGCCATTGAAATTCCTCTGAGCGGCTAGGGTGGTCGCCCCTTCAAATGCAATGAAATAAATTCCTTTAGTTTTTCTGACTTTGGACCTTCTATTACGAGAAAACAGAGAACAGAAAAGGGGAGAGAAAAGTAAATACACTGAAAAACAACATCGGAAATCAAATCTAAATTAATCATCTCTCTCCCAATGTGGAGAGAGAGTTAACTTTTCCCTCTACCGGAGTAGGGAAATTAAGTGGCCATGGTTACTAAACACAAAGCAACAGGCCATTTTTGCTACAAGCATAACCTATTGATATCTGGACTATTTCGAAGCGAGATTTTCTTAATATAAACCAGAGTATAGTTTTGCATCAGTTTGATAGCGAGAAAACGGCAAGAAAGTTAGCTGAATCTTTCAGTTACGAAAGAACACAACTAGAAAATTTATCAAAGAAACAGATGTAATTGTAAAAGAAGACAAAAAGTTTTTAATTTCGCGGTGTCAAACACACACATCAGGAAAGGTTTACTGAGATAAATTAAACTGTTTGAAAATGTTTCAGAAGTGCTAGAGCACAGAAAATTTCTGTTAGTGGGGAGATG
This sequence comes from Araneus ventricosus, assembly GCA_013235015.1. Lineage (NCBI taxonomy): Eukaryota > Metazoa > Arthropoda > Arachnida > Araneae > Araneidae > Araneus > Araneus ventricosus. The sequence continues at coordinate 210,991 of BGPR01001260.1, read as the reverse complement.
ATTCAGCATAAGGCAAAGGAAACTGCAGATGCTTTGGGTGCCGAAAAATTGTCCGCTAGCAACGGATGAATGGATGAGTTTCAGCTTCGAAACAATCGAGTCAAATCGCTATGCGACGAAATGACAGGTAAATTACGAAAAATAGATATTACTGTTCATTCCTCAACAACTATCTACAAATCGATTTGGGATCCGCTTTTCAATTTGAAAACAAAATTGAAGAAAAAAAACTTACTTCCGAAAAGGTTGAAGCAAACACAAATTGTATCGTTTATTAAAAAATTTAGAAATCTTCGAATAAAGTACTTTTTTCTTTAGATAAGTCTCAAAATTCACCATGTCAGGAATAATGAATAAGAGTATTGTTTTAATACACGTTTTTTTTCCTTCTAAAAAGAAAATCCTTCAGAGAGGACAACTCATCTGAGCGGCTGATTTTGCTTGGGATGGAGGCAGTGGCGTAACGAACGGGAAGCAAGGGGAGTATATAGATGCCCCGAGTGCCAGTTTTGGGGGAGCCATGGTGTTAAGACATTACTGAGTTTATGCCATTTTTAAAGCAAAATATGATGAGGGACAATAAAAATAATGCCGTGCCCCGGGCTGCGTTTACGTTTTCTAAGCCACTGATGACGACTGGGGTAAAAGAAAAATCATATTATTTCCCGTTCATTATCATATTATTTCCCGTTCATTATCATATTATTTCCCATTCATTACGTCACTGGCAATGGTGACAAAAAGTTACTTTTTTGTCACTTTTTAAAGTCATATACGATGAGGGAGGCGAGAAGATACCTTGCCCCAGGCTCCATTTACACAAGCTTAGCCGCTGATAATGAAGGGAAGAGGAGCGAAAAAAGTTACATTGTGACCCAGGCGCCACTCACCCTCTCTATGCCACTAGATGGAGGGTGGCCAGTATAGAGAGGCTTCAATGTATAATGAACAGAACTTATTGAACAAGGAAGAAATTGTACTTAGAATAAAATAATATTTCAATAACTTAACATAACTTATTGAACAAGGAAGAAATTGTACTTAGAATAAAATAATATTTCAATAACTTAACATAACAGAAAAATATATTGTATGACGAATATGTATTTCGAAATGTTGAGAAAAGTAAATCACATTTCAATGTGAATAAATTCCCTACGTTTCATATACATATTTTTTTAAAATTTACATAGTATTATCAAAAAATAAGAACCTGAATTCTTTGCAAATAGCTAGAAAACGAGTTCTTTCAGATGGTAGAGATCCACGTCCAAATATTGGTTCAAGATACACCCATTTTCTTTGTATGAGATTTAATTGATGTAAAGACTGATCTAACAATGTCAATCTAGAATCCCAAATTGATACACGATCTTTGAAATGTTCATAGAAAGCAGTATCTTTCAGAGACTGAACAAGGCACTGATTTTCTCCCACCTAAAAGAATAGAATAAATTATCAAGCGCTGTGTCATTTCATGCAAAACAAAAATATTATAAGTAGACCATTTTTTTTACAGAAACATAACATTAACTAAAGAATAATAAAAATTTGACACTGAGGGTGCCACAAACACATATCCCATAAAGCAGTGGTGCACACACTATTATCATTTCCGACCCTCTCACATTGTGTAAAAAATTTTACGTTTTTTGAAGAAAAGCCTTATTTTTTTATTGCCAAATGAATTTCTTTGAATTTAGCGACCCACAAAAATTTTCTTTACACAGTTTGCACACCACTGCCATATAACTAAGTGTATTAAATATACAATAAAAAACAATACTCATTTGCAAGTTAATTAAACAACAAAAGTATTTAAAGAAAGTAAGAATTTGATAGTACTGAAAATATTATGATAACAGTTTATAAAAGAAACATTTACATGACAAACCAGCATTTTATACAACTTTCTTCACTCAATTATTTTCCAATAATAATTTTCAAATATATTTAAAAACGGCTTACATGGTATTTAATAAAATTGACAACAGAGTGGTTTAAAGTCAACTAATGAAGTTTAGTTACAAAACAATATAATTGCCTTATTAAGAAGATCTCTCCATTCTTTTATAAGAGCAAGTGTATTTCCAGATGAATCAATATGCTCTGTTAAAGAAAATCTAGCTTTGGCACCCCACAAATCTAATTCATTCAATGCTTCTCTGATGGTCACTTCTCCTTGAGCTCTGTCGTTTAGATTCTAAAAATGAAAATTCAAACAAATCATTAAATGCAACACAAAAGAACATAACTAATGAGAACATCAAACAGTGAATTAAAACACAAATCCATTAAGAAACTATAAATAAAAAATGTTTAATCATATCTTATAACAATTAAATTTTAGATTGTGCATCTATAACAGTAAAAATTTTGAGAATAGCAACCATTTTTTTCTGTCTCCAAGAAATTCTGTTTAATATGAAAACAGAGTTTTGTTGGAGAAAAATGCAAGCATAACATTAGCTATTAATGCGGACTTTTTTATACGTCAACAATTATATAAGAAAAAAATATGGTTGTCCTACTTACGAAATTTAAATGCCTTTTTTATAGTAATTCAAAGGACATACAGTTGTTTAAAAAAATTTCATCTTAACTGTTATACATTTTGCCCGTCCTTTTTTTCCACTCGCATGTAAATAGGAGATTGCAAAAAAAGTTATTTCATATAGGTTTTATTGCAGAATTTTTTTGCAGCCAACAAGGAGTTATCAGTGGGAAAAGACCAAACAGCCCTGATATAATGCAAAATACAAATAACACATTAAAACTTCAGTTGCTCAGTTTGGTTTTATATTAGCAAGGGTCGGCTGGGCCATCTTAATTAGCTATATATTTAAAATAAAGGTTCTGACGTCTAGATATGTCATCAAGGGTCGCCTGTCCCCCAACACCTCCCATTTTCGAACGAAATCGAAAAAAACACTTCTCCTCAGTAAAAAGTACTACTGATGTTACTTACTAAAACACTGTTTAGTCTTTCACAACATGCAGTGCTTAGTGGCATAGTGAGAGTCAGCGGTCCCCGAGGCATAATATTTACGCCCCGCCCCCTCATCATCGTCGGTGACTTAGCTTAGGTGAACAGCGTCCAGAGCATGGTATAATTTGGTTTCTTCATCGTATTTGACTTCAAAAAGTGGCATAAAACTATTAACTTTTTGTCATCATGGGCAGCAGCGTAGTGAGGGTAGGGTAAGTAGCCTTCTGAAAATAAAATGACTTTTTTATACCAGTCGCCATCAGTGGCTTAACAAGCGTAAATAGCACTAGGGGTATTGTGTTATTTTTACATCACCGTTTCATATTTTGCATAGTTGCATATTTGCATGGCATAAACGCAGTAATGTTTTGACCCCAAAACTGGCGACTGGAACATCTATATCCCCTCATCCCCGGTCGTTACGCCAGAGGCAGTACACCTGTATAAAAAAAAAAAATCCCACAATTATGTTGTTGATATTTTATTTTTTGATAAGAATGCCATTAGTCCCTTTGTGCAAAATGACAAGTTTGAATTGTACAGGATTTTATGTTTTCTCTCTCTCTTCTAACAATTTCTTTTAATTTTCAATCACAATAATTAAGAAAACACATTTCTAAGCAATGCATAATAAATTCATACATACTTTTACACAAAAATACATACATACTTTTAATGCCTCTGCATTTGCTTTTATTAATGCTCTAACATTGAGAAAGTGGCCAAACTCCAGTTTATCAACTGACACAGCTGGCATATCTAGTAACCGAAACATTTCTCCCCAGTGCTGGCTGGAAAAGGTATCACCACGGCAAAATTTAAGTAGAGGCAAAATGTCCTGAAAGATTTTCATTAAAAATTTTTAAAAAGACTTTTATCTTTATTTATTTGAATATAAATGCAAGTTATTATCATATTATAAAAGTATTACTCATCATATCATTGAAATTTTTCAATGAAAAAATCTATGCATAAAAATTTTTATCATAGTTTTAACATCTGATAACATATCAGATTCCTAATAAAAATCAAGTAATTAATAAAATACTAAAAAAAAAACAAATTTTTAATGAATTTGATAATTTCTAGAAAAATATCTACTTAGTCAATTAAAACATTAGGTAATGAAAAGTTTGATCGATGCAATGAAAAGAAAGTTAAAGTACCGTAAAACGGGGTTACTTTGCACTCGTGGAGGTAACTTTGCATCAGTGCAAAATTTTTATGAGAAATAAAATAGAGATCAACTGATATGGGGTAAGAGATTAAGATTTTTTTTCTAGCTTCTTGGAAAAAATGGCTGTGTATTTCATTCCTTAAACGTATATAACAATCATTCAGGAGGCTACAGAAGAAAAAGATAACAAGCCAGTTTTTGAGTGAAAATTTTAGGGCTAAAAAATCTGTCTCTGGTGAAGAACATACGACAATTCTAAAGGTAAGCGCATTTCTATATTAAAGACAATAAACTTAACTTTTATTCTGTTGCTTTTAATTTAAATTATAATTGTTTTTAGTGGTATTTTTTTCTGATGAGAGGTAACTTTGAACCAATAAAGAGGGTTTCTTCGCACCATGGAAATGTGCGGTGCAAAGTAACCCTTGAAGATTTTTTTAGTTTGTGTCTGTCATTTTATCATTAACTGCATTATTATAGAGAACTGTGTTTATTTCTGCTGCAGGTATGCACAAGGTGTATAAAAAGAAGTTCGGGGCTCGCATGCATATAGATTACTCTCCTGAGATCCTAAAATCTTACCTTGATGCTATTTCACAAGAGGAGTGTTGTCTTAGAGAGTCAGAAGTCTTTTTTGGTACACCCAAGCGAATAATTTGTCGCAAAAGAAAGAAAGGGGAAATCTGGAAGGCCCCTGGTTTTCTCCATTGAGGAGGAAAAGGCCGTCGCAACTTGTATAATTTAGTTAAGTGACTTTGGTTTTCCTGTCAGTAGTACGGGCCTTAAGATGGTAATCAATGCTTACAATCCTAAAAAAAGGTGTGGTTGTAGAGAGATTTATTAATAACACACCTGGCAATGACTGGATAAAAGGATACCTAAACCGACCTCCTGAAATTTGAAATGAGCGGTAGTTTTGCAACCAATATGAAAAGGAGCCGAACAGCTGTGACAAAGGAAATGGGAAGAGAAAAAGAAACGAGTTGGTAGAAGAAAAGTGAATGTTGAGGCAGGAAAGAGTATTTCACATGAGAAAATCAATGGTATACAATTTAAACCAACAACTTCGAAGCTTCTCTCTCATCAGAAACAAAAGAAGATTAAGAGACAAATTGCAGAATCGTCAAGTGGAGAAGACCAAGATGTAGCAGTGGCGCAAGATGATTCTGATGTTCACATGGAAAGAATTAATGACGAATGAAATCCAAGAGACTAATGAGATTGAAGCAATATCGGTTATGAAAGGTAAAATATCGCTCAAATATTTGCTTCATTTGAAGGAGTGTTCCAGAGAAGTTGGTGAACATGTAATTTTCTGTTAAGAGGTCGAATTCTCCCCTGGAAAAATTGTCAGTATATCAGAAAGTGGGGTGAAAATCAGTTCGATACAGCGGACACTCAAGTCATGCCCAACAAACCGTATGTGATGGAGTTTCTTTGGGAGAATGTGGTAGGTCACATTGGCACTTCAAAACTTGTCTGCAGGAGAGGATTCTATGCTGTTCCTGAACTTCAAAATATGGGTTGAATCTGATTGTTGATGAATGCAATGTTTTGTTTGAGCAACATTTTAGTTTTTGCTTCCTGTTAAATTTTTTATCTATTTTTTCTGTTTATTTGAATATACTGACAGTTTTTTCTTACATGCCTTCCAGGTTATCAATTAACATGCTTAACATTGACTTTAAAGCAGTTTTTATCATTATTATAAATGTTTTATTATAAAAATAAACTGAAAAAAATTCTAAATGGGTAATTTTTATTCTTATTTTTTTGCTGTATTTTAAGATTATTTTGTATATTTCCACCCAGGTTGTCAATAAATTGATTAGCATTGCATTACATTGAGTTTGTTATTAAAATATACGGAAAAAATAACAGATGCAAAGAATCTTCACCTATGAGGTAACTTTGCACCAGAAGTTTGAAAAATTACAATTTATTATTAAATTACTGTATGGTTCAGATTTTGGTGCAAAACGTTTCTCTAGTAAGCATCCAATGAGGAAAAAACCCGTAAAATCCTTTCTTTTAAAGAAATACATGCAACTAATATCGAACGTGACCCGGTTTGATCGTATTAATTTTCAAGAAAACTAAAAAATGTAAAATTATGAAGCAATTTACCCATGTAATAGCATGATTTCTATTTATTTCTTTATAATAGACAATACAAAAGCTAAGAAAAAATCCTTATTAAGATTGATTATTTTGAAATTTTAAAGAATAAATCGAATTTTGTTTCAATCATCTTAAGTACTTAAAATTTTAACTTTGAAGGTATAGTTTATTTAAATACTGTAAGTGATAAAACAAAGTAAAGCAAAATTTTACATTTTGTCTGTTGTGCTATGATAATTACTACTAAACTGAGACTTCTTTTCAGTTTATATACACTACAGACATTTAAAAGTGACATCACTTATTTTACCAAATACACTTTCTAATACCCAAGAAAGATCATTATTTTCTATAAAATTATAATAGATATATAAATAAAATTATAAAAGAGTAGGTAAAATTATAAGTTGCTGACTTTTACGAAAAAAATACAGCAGCTTTAAAATTTAATTTCTATTTTAATGAAATATGATGATTTCTTACCAAATAACTTATAATATCTTGATGCAATCGCACAGAAACTGCTGTAGAATCACTTCTTGATTCATCGTTTCTAAATTTGTCCATCCAATCATTCAAAAATGTTTCAAATAAATGAATTTTGTTTCTATAACCAAAATAAAAAAGATAATTTGAACTATTAATTTTCAAATTCGAACAAAAAAAACCCTGTTGAATTAATAAAAAAAGTTTGATTAGTTTTGAAAAATTCTAAAAATAAAATTAGTATTTATTTACCAGAGTTCCCACTCTCATTCAGGAAAAAAAATTCATGGACTTTCAATGACCTTTTTAAGAAAATTCAAGGACCATAAAATTACATAATTTTGACTTAAAAATGCAAATGACTAATTTAAATCAAATTAATCATTTGCATTTTTATTTTCGAAATAAAAAATTTGATACGGATCTACAATTCTAATGACAAAACTGTGTATCAAATTTTATCCATTTAGCTATTTAAGTTTTTGAGTTATTGTGTTCACATGAACACAGACTTCCCAGGTTCTATGAAACTAAATAACATACATTTTGAAAACAGATTTCATTGGAGAGAAAATCAGTTATTGGTATTTAAAACAAAATTTTGTTCAAATACGCCAGTTACTTTCAAAATGCATTAGAATAATTGCAGGACTATTTTACTCGGCGGAGAGATACCCTCTGTAGTTTTTACTGTATTGTCAAATTAAGCTGTCTTTGAATATACAAAGGAAGAAAAGATTGATGATTGACAGCATTCACATACAAACACCCTTTCTCTGGTGGTGGAATTCTCAAAGCAAAACCAAGTCGCAAAATGTTTTTCTCTTATGTCCCAAAAATATTGGATGGACAATTTGCTTATTTTTCAAGGAACCAAAGAAAAATCAAGTACTTTTCCAGGGCCCTGAGTAAAGCAAATAACATTTAAGGAGTTTTCAAGGACTGTGGGAACCCTGTACTAAATAATAATTATAATAAAAAAATCTATTTAACCTAAAGACAATCCATTCTTCATTAGAAAATTCCTGCAACTCAGAATGAAATTTATCATATGTTAACCAGATTTCTTCAGTTTTTTCGATATCTTGTTGCAATTCTTCGATCGAGAAACTTGGTTCAGGAAGATTAAAATGACGAATATCCTCCCTGCAGAGAAACATTTGAAAAATGTATGAATAAAAAATTAAACATACAACTAATATATATATATATATATGCAATAAAAATCTAACTTATATAGAAACTAATTTCACAAATGCTTTAAGACGTCAAATAACAGCTATTAGTAAAAGGAATGGATATTTTTAATCAGCATTATTTCCTTTCCAACTCTTGTGCAAGAGAGAAAAACAAATTATTTTTCATTAGTCTGTTGAAGATAAAATATTTTCAGGACCTTTACATAGAACTCACTTTAAAATGAATCTATATTAGCATTTTTGACCTAGTATTTTTCATGCTTTAAAAATATATCAAAATTCAACATATAAATTTTGTTGATAATTTTCACTCTTATTATCTCCACTCGCAACTGCTTTGTATTTGCCACAACATATCAGTAGGAAACCAAATTTATTGCTCTACTTTTGAAATGATCTGATGAATTGGCATATAAAGTTAATGTATTTGGACAAATTATACATTTTTCCTTCTCTCTTTTTGCTACCTTTTGCTTATGAATAACTACAATTGTTTACAATACATATATTAGTTAATTATATTGTATGGTACTAGTATTTTTACTAGTATTCATCCTAGTATTTTTATTAGTACATTTTTACTATTTTACTGTGAGTACTTGCTCCTGTATGATAGCTGTAGTTGTTTTTACATGTTTTATTGTACTGTGTTATTTTCTAGATTCTTGTTATCTTTTATTATTGTTTCTAATTTTGATTTGCTATCAATCAAGAAAATTGTGTTTACAAGAGTAAATTATAATTGTTAATTTTAGTACTTTCGTAACTATGATTGCCTATTTTAGCATATATTTTATGAGACAGCATACTTTCAATTAGAAACTGTCATTTTCATTTTAATAAACAGAACTAGTCCACAGTCTGCCTTCAGTCGTCCACCGATCCAGCGTTTACTGTTGTTTATTTTGTGTTCACTTAAATAAGAGTTGTACTTCAAATAGCAACTATACTAGCATTCTTCAGAACTGCTAGTGGTTAAAATCTGTATGCAGTGCCGGATTAAGCCCTCTAGGGACCCTTAGGCAATACAAGTCCCGGGCCCCATTCCCCTCCCTAACTTTTATAACCAAATATTTTTTTTATTGATTTTAATTTAATCTCTATATAAGAGGTTTTAAGTAGCAGATTCTGACACGCTGAAATAGCAAAACATTTAATTGTGGATCATTTTCAAGAGCATTGATTTCAGTATATTACATATAAAAAAAATGCGAAATTAAAACTAAAAAGTAATTTTATACAAAATAGTAAAAAAATGACAACACTTTTTTAACACTGTTTAAGTACTATTTATTCACAGGATCTGACATTTTTTAAATTGTAAAGCAAAATATTTTTTTAGATTTATAAAACAACATGATATAAAACTTGCTAATGGTAATTAATTAGGAATGTTGTTATAACAATGTTCCAAAATTTAAACGATGTTTAATTTTAATATAACCTTTGTAAATTAAACGAAAACACAAAATTAAATTATTCTGAAAATACCACAAAAAATAAAAACTAGAGTTAGAGGAAGAAGAGGTAAAAAAGAGATTTGTATCATATAGCAGAACCCATATGTTTATAAAATTACAACATTACTACAATCACAAAAAGAAAATAAAAAGCTAACAATTATGCAATTTAAATTTATACACGATTTCAAAAAATAAGCAATAAAAAATTCTTACAATAATTTTCTGTTTAATTCTGCTAAGGAATCAAACTCGACACGCTTTTCTTTTAAAAAGTTGACAATGTCTTGAATCTGCGTTGAATTTTCTATTTCCACATCACTTCTAGGTTTTAACTGATGCCACCGAGCAGCAAAGCGTTCTTCTTCTAGAAGGTAACTTTTCAGATGTGATGAAACAGTTGTCTTGAGTATTTCCATCTATTTACAGAAATAAATTCTTGTAACAAAAGTAATTTATTGGCCAGTTAAATAAAATTTAAAACTAGAAAAACAGTTCTATTTTTGGCACGCACACACTAAAAACTCCAAACAGAAATTTTCAGTTTAAGACATGCATTTTTATAAAAGAATATTTTTTTTCACTAAATGAGAAAAGTACAAGAACTATATAAGCAATTTATATACGTGTTTTTGCAACATTCATGAAAAAACATGAACAGAATCAATATTACTAGTAAATACCTATTTGATTCTACTTAAAAATATCCCTATATAATATGAACAAGAATTATCCGAAAAAGAAGCAGCAACATAAAATACTTAGATGCTTTGGTTTTAAAAATGCCACTATTTCTGGTTCTTTTGCCAGAAATTCACTGAAAAAATACTAAAAATTAATTTTTTAAACAGTTCTTTAAAAAAATTCCTTCAGGTCGAAAAAATTCAAATTCAAAGAGTCAAATTTGTGAGATTTGATCACAGGAACTAATATAATAGGAAAATGGAAAGATATGGGAAATTGAAAAAGCACAATTTCTCAGAAAACATCATCTAGTGGCATTATGCCACTCAGAGTTTCAGTTTTTGTGACAAATGAAATCACAAAAATTTGCCCATTCTTTAATGTAATTATTTTCTAATTTGCAAATAGTTAAATTTAATTAATTTCAAACTTTACATTCTCATTGTGCGTTTTCAAGCATAAAATGCTTTACAATAGTGATGAGTTAAAGAGCGCTATACACTACAACTAATATCATTTTTTAAATTCTTTCTACCATATTTAATATTTATGATCTTGAAGTAATCGATCTCAAAACTAGTTTTGTAAGTATTTTATTCATAGTAGCTTGCATAGTAGTATTCATAGTAGCCCTGAATTAATGACAATAGAATGTCAATAACTTTAAATGAAAGTTTGGTATCTTGGAATTTTTAAGTTTAGTAAAAAATTCACAGTGAATGCATTGAATAAGTAGAAATTATAAAAAGCGATTTTAAATCTCTATCCTTTCTACAATAAGGAAACTGTAATTGATTTCCGTGAATCTGAAATATTTTAAAATAAATGCTTATATTAATATACTTTTAATTTTCACTGACAAAGTGCTCATAGGAACAATAAAAAGAAACATCATTACCTGTTGCTGAACAATTTCATGATGATCAGATAACGTATGCTCAAAAGTTTCCCAGGAGAGCTTTATTTCACTCAGATCTACAGCAACATTTTTTGACCACTTACTCAGAAATTCATTCTTTGCCTCTAATTCTTTGCATTCCATAAGTATCTAAAAACATTTTTCATTACATTAAAGAAAACTGTATAAAAATTTTACTCAGAACTTTTAAAGCGTACGAAAAAAAAAAAAAAATGCTTACTTGGCCTCTGCGTTGCAAAAATTCTTCATGTTTCCTTCTTGCAACAGCAATGTCTTCAATAGATTCAGGATGTCTAGTTAAAGTATCTGTGGCATCATTTAAAAATTCTTGCACTGAATTCATTGATGTAGTTACTGATTTCTGTAGGCATCTTATCATTGTGTTTTCTAGCTCTGAGATCAAGTAATCAACATATGCTTTGGTAGGAGCATAACTAATAACAATGCAATCAAATTTTTCTTCATCCCTACAAGGTAAAATAAATAACTGAATAAAATATCTAAATCTTTATTTAAAATATTTAATCTTAAATTAAATATAGAAAATAAAACTTCTGTAAAACAGATTTCAGTTATTCTGTTAAATCTGTAACAACCAGTTCAGTTAAGCAGATTATTGATTTAACAGACAGTTAATTACATAAGCAGAGTAATTGAAAAAAGATAGGGCAAACATGGTAGCAAGAAAAATCCAACCAAGCACTTTTCGTTATAGTTCGCCGAGTTGGAAAAGAAGCAAAAAGAAGTGTTAGTAGGATGAATGATGAGTTGAAGCTAAAATAAAAAATGACTAAGAAATTACAAAACGATATGAAATAATAAACAACACAATAATGACTCAAAAGAGTGACAACCAACCTGAATAAATGTCTCATAGCAGCAACAGAAGGGTTGCAAAAATTATTTTGAACAGGACAGACAAGTCGCTTACTTCAGAAGCAGCTGAAATTCAATCAAATAGTTCCTCTTCAAATTAAAAGGAAGTGTCATACACAAAATTCTCGAAATATCTTCACAAAAAGGAGTCGAAACACGGCAGATCAGGCTATCGTGGAGGCCAAGTTATAGGGCCACTTCATCTAATCCATCGGGCACCAAAAGTGACGTTCAAATAGCTCTTTATTTCTCGTTTCTTATTTTCAATATTTCTAAAATAGTGTAAAATGACTATTCTTCTTCCCTAGATAAAATCTGCATAAGTTGTTTTCTTCTTCAAGTGGAACATAATAACCAGAATGACAGTTTCAAGTCTGATGTGCACTATTTCCTAACAAGCAAGCGCCTCGAATCGATTTAACTTCTAATTTCGAACACGCTAAACTATGACGAAAAATGCTTGGTTTGGTGGGTATTTCCTCCTGTTAAAGTGTGTTTAAAAACCTCCTAAAAATTTACCTCCTGTTAATAGTTGTTTTTTCTTAATCAGCTAGCTTTCATACTCTGCTATCGTAATAAGTTTCCTAGATTTACTAACAAAAAAAACCCTCTGTAATATTTTGGAATTTAAACTGACAAACAAAACTTACAAGATCATTTTGCTAAATTCTTGACTTTTTGCTTTGACGGACTTAAAGTTTCTCTTCCAATCTTCAGTTGTAATACAATGTTGCGAAACAAAATCTTCCATATTGACAGATCCAAGAGCAACCCAGTCCTTTGAGAATAAATGGTAATAATGAGGTACAAAGTTATATATATTCTAGAATATGAACTGAAATTGGAAGGGGAAAAAAAGAAATCAGACCTGAAATTTGTTTTTTGCATCTTCAAGCTTCTTGAATAATCCCTCTGTCTTCCTATATAAATCAAGAAAACTGTAAGCATTCCTGTCAAGAATGACAGGGAAAATGAGATTTTCTTGAATGTCATTTACACCTTTAAAAAGTATTGGTATAGAAATGAATTTTTTCATTTGATTGTAATATTTGGATCGAACTTCTTCAATAGGAGGTCGAAATTGCAGACAACCATTCCTGAAAAATAAAAAGAGAAGTAAATGACAAAATCACATATAATTCCTACATTTATATGAATTTTTTTAAAGTTGGACATTTTAAATAACGAAAAATTTATAATGTATGACAAAAAAGGAAAATTTTAGTTGAAAATTCTATTAATTACATTTTTATCTTTTGAATGCCTTTATAAGAATACACATTCGTATAACAGGTCAATTATAAGTTGCAAAAATAATTGTTTAATACGCATCAAATGACATTAATGAAAAATATTATCATTAAGGCCATTCATTATTTTCACAACTTGATTTGTGGTATTTTGCTTTGGATTTAATAAAATAGAAGAAATTAGAATTTCCTCAATAATTATATATTTAAATTGTATGTAAGGAATTGAGCAAAAAAATTAATCATAAGAAAGTAAGACGACTTTTAATTATTGATATGTTTGAAAATGTCTCCAATAGCTTCAATCATATTTTTCTTTTTCATTCCCTTTACGGATGTATTAAGTTTTTACATAGGTGTCATGCCGGTCGGAATTAATTTTCGTTGAACGGACAGTAATGCATAATATGCAAGATTATGAAGGAAAACAAAATTCATCAATTCATTTTTACACTTTAGATATATGTAACACAATAATATGTTTTAATTCTATGTAAAAATTATAATTTATAGTTCTCCATTGTGTGGCATCTTTCAAAGCAGCCTTCAATATGAATCCTTGGTTTTCGAAAACACGTGTCGTAAAAATAATTAGTTTGGTGTCTTCCGCCCTCAATATGCTACTTTCAATTTCACGGTACACTTCTTTCGGTAACTTTCTGTTTGCCATTTTAGAGTATTATTTTTAAAATATTTTAAGAAGCAAAAAAGCGTATTTACACTTAAAACGCAATATGCAAAATATTATTTCGAATTCTATGTATCTCCGAAGCTTGTCTACTTAGTATAATACAATAACAGTATAGTTCTTTGCTGTGGCGGTTGAGAGAAGACATACCACAGGAACGGTAAAAAAAGCTTTGGCGTCTGAGAGCAGACATACCACTGGAACGGTAAAAAAAGCTTTGGTGGCTGAGAGTAGACATACGAACGCAAAGGGTTAATTTATTTATTCTTTAAAGAGGTTGAGAGCAGACGTACCACTGGAATGGTAAAAAAAGCTTTGGTGGCTGAGAGTAGACATACGACTGCAAAGGGTTAATTTATTTATTCTTTAAAGCATGGAATCATTAATGAGTCAATAGTATAATCATAAAACTTAGCTTTCAAATTAACCAAATTAATATTTCTTGTAAGGAAACTTTTATCAAAGTATTTATTTTAGTTTAAGTTATATAATTTGCATCCATTTTGAAGCAACACACGGTTATTTTGGGATGGGTGTCATAATTTTGAACTACACTCAGATGACACACTTGAGTCAGCAACCTTTTCCAAACTTCCACCCATACCAGCAGGAAGGCAATCGACCCACGATATCAAATTTAATAAGTGCCATGCGCACATACATGGCAGATATTTGGTACAACTAAGTTTCGAATCTCAAGCCATCTGATCCCAAATCCAAGATCCAGGGCCAGATTTACGCATTTCTACGCCCTAGGCCAAAGCATATTCTGCACCCCACCTCTCAAAGAGGTTAATATATGACTTTCAATTTAATATGCAACAGTTTATTTTTGAAACATGTAAGCACTAAATACAATCTTTATAATATTCGAAACGTATTAAGTTTTTATTCAAAATTACTCTATTGATGAAATAACATCATTAACACCTATAAAAATACTACATTGAATTTCTTGAAAAAAATCGTCTGAAATATCTATTAGAACTTCTTCGTTCGCATTTTTGTCCGTGAATAGGTTTGAAGAGACAGTCATTGAAGTGGATAGATCTTATTAAATCTATTTCAATGCAAGGGTCCACCGAAGACAAAAAAAATGTATCGCTCAATATATTTAATGTAACGAACAGGGGCGCATCGTGTGTAGAGACTGCGGTACTGCAGCACCCCGACCTTTTCCATGGTGTAAATTTAATCAATTTATTTTATTTCGCATTTAATATTTAAATTTATCAGCAATCTAACGCAATTTTGTATTAAACGATTACGATATTCAAACGTAACGCGAAGAAACACCTACGCAGAAAACGAAGTTCCAGACCTGCCAACCTACAGATTTGAAAAAGAGGGAGACATTTTCAATTATACATACACGATCATAAATGCGAAGCAGGGCCAACATTTACTTTATTTAACTCATGTAAAAATAAGGTGGAGGGGACCTAATGAGACAATCTTTTATTTTGGCTATATTTTTCGCAACATTTTTTTTTTTTTTTACAAAATAAATAAAACGTATTGATTTTTAAAAATTGCTTAGCTGGGTTTTAAAATAATCTGATTAGTTTTTTAAAGGCACTTTTTTTAGTCCTCACTCTTCCATACATATTTTATATCTAGACAGTATTTACCAATATAAATTATTGACTTACCTATATATTTTTTTGTACCTTAGAATTTTAATTTATGGATTTACATTTCTTCATATATATATTTCTTGATTATAGTTTTTTTCATATTTATAGTTGAGTTCTACTTACAAATAAGTCGTATTTGCAAATTACATGATAATGTACTTTTACTCCTTTAAAGAAGAAATTGTTGCAGATTTTGCCGGAAGCAATTGAAAACTCAAACGTGCAAATAGTACAAAATGCATAAGATTTATCTTTTTTCGAAGCAACAATAAACGAATATTCCCCGGAATAGGCCTTGCTAAATACTTTCTGGTATTTCTTTTTAGATTCTTTCGATGTCATCAGATCTGGACTGATGGAAAAAGAAATGCACAGCAAAAAAATTTTTTTTAAATATTTCGGCGGTACCCCTAACACGACAAGACAGGCAGAAGAGATAAACAAATTCTCCGTAGCTAAACAGTCAAAGCAGCGCATGCGCCGAAAACCTATGGCGATAGTCACTAGTCAACAAGCTTGGACACGATACCGCGGCAAAGAGCTAATGAAGAATCCGTAGAGGAATGACGTCACGCATTCGAAATTTGAGGAGAATGTGGTCGCGGCAAGCACTGGATTTTTCTTTCGACGCTCTTTTACTGCTTTTTTTTATTATTACTATTTATTTGCTTCGATTTCTCGCAAATACTAAAAAGCGGGAGAAAATCAGTGAGAATCGGGAGGCTGAAGAAAGTGTTAAAATGCTGGAGGCTCCTGCCAAAAGCTCGAGAGTTGGCAGGTCTGAAATTCCCTATCTTACTTTGTCACTGCCCGAAGAAGAAGAGCAAAGGAGAAAGTAACAATTCAAACGGGAACTGGATCCATGCAGCACCGAATTCGACCTTTCGCGCATACGCATTCACCCAGCTCAACTCTACCTTTCCCTACCATAATTTTAAGCTGAAAGGGAACTGTAGAATTCGACAGTTCCCGTCGCGTTAGAAACGGAGTTTTAAATGTTTTCTCGCGCGGAAAATTTTTTTGCACACTGAAACTTTGATAAGAAATAAAAGATAATTAATGATAAATAAAAATTTAATTGAAAAAAGGTGTTTTTTTATAGTAATGGAATTTCTTGAAATCCAAAAGATTTTTTTGATGATTTTTAGTTATAAATGCTGATAAAATACATAATAGAAATTTTTGGTGATACAAATATGTTTTCAAATTTTTCGTGACCCTAATATTCTGTACTTTTCTATTTGGGATCATGATTCATAGTTTAAGAAGTTTCGATTTTGAATAAAACACGGTTCGCTTCAAGGAAAAGAATTTCTTAAGAAATATTGATAAGTATACTCCCAATTTTTAAATTATCGCAGTCCACCTTTAGATACATCTAATAGAATAAATTAATAATTTTTTCTCCTCTTGACAATTCCCGTTACTACATAATACATCAGAGTTTGAACTCAGCTTTCTAACATTAACAAAAAGAATAAAATATTTTCTGACGCACACAATATGAATCGGGATACGATTATATGTAGCTGTTTTGATTTCAATGGATACAAAATTTTTTAACCGTCGTACAAGCATCAAGGTTAATGTTTTTGTACTTTCGCCGAAAATAAAACAAGAATGGATTTTATTTTTAAGCAATTTTTAATGATAGTAATAAATAGTATTCGCTTACGCTTCTGTTTATATTAGTTATATTATAACATTTTTTCTCGTTAATTAATAAGAAAATTATATTACTTCTGTACTATACTGTCATTTTGATGTAAATTTTTTTAAATATAGTAAGGAATACAGAAAACGGAATTGAAAACAAATTTCGAGCTTAATTTTTTTATTAAAATTAGTTTGTTAAAATACTTACCTATTTGAAGAAAAGATGTTATTAGTTACTCATTAAATATAAAACTACTTAAAGTTAATGAAAAGAGCCAAAAAATGTAAGTGATTCAAATATACAGTACTACGCAGTGAAGGATTAAAGATGCGCAGGAGGGACGGCACCGCCAACATTACATAACACGAGCCGCCACTGATAACGAATTTAAATTTTAAAAAAAATCAATTTATATGGCCTTTTCAAAATATGCTGAAAAATTTGTAAATATTTGATTTCTGTTTATACGCCAACTGACGGCTGCGCCCTAGGCCATGTCCTAGGTTGGCCCTATGCAGCGGCGGATTTTGTCAATATGAGGCCCCATGTGCAAAATTACTTTGAGGCCCCCTCTCCCTACCAATGTCGCAAATTCGCCATCGGCCTAGCACTGCGATGCATGTCAAATAGGTATTAAGGCCCCTTAAATTCTCGAGGCGATCACCTCTAACGCCTGTGCGAAAAACCGCCACTGGCCCTATGGGAAATTTGGACCTGCCAAGATCTTATCACCGAGCCACAGCGACCCTCTTATTAGCAATGTCAATTAAATGCATATTTTATACAGTAACAAAAAATATCGCAGTAAATATTACAGCGTACCTGTAAACTAAATCGATTCTCATTTCAGGTAAATGTTCACTCAGCACCTCAAGACCAAGTTCATATTGACATTCAAGAGCCTTGTATAACTGCCTGTCCCAGTGTGCTCTCCAGGGACGCATATTCTCCGGAGAAAATCCCTTGAAGAGAAAGTTCATTTTAATGCAACTTAAACAATCTTTTAACAATGAGTGATGAATTAGCTGCTGCATTTCCCTAAATCAGGAATTGTCTACATTTCAATCATATTAGTTCAAAAAAAAATCCATTTAAGATTCAACAATGACCATTATAATGGAGAATAAAAGTAATCATCTAGGTACTTTTTACTCTGAAAAAAAATGCCTGCAAATTATGGAAAGCCTTAGTGGAATACATTAGCTTGCTCAGTTAATCTCGTCACATTTTCAGGCTTTGAGTAAAGTAGGACGAAGAAAACAGAAAATTAAATCAGATCCATACGAAACAATGAACAGCTATGCCCACTAAAACCTAGATATTAAAGTTAGAGGGGAATTAGACTTTGCATATACATATTTTTTTTATGAATTTAAACTTTATTAACATCAAATTTCAAATTTTATGTTTTCCGTAGAAATTTCAGATGATGCAATTCATTAATCTTACAACATAAAGAGATTCTTACAATACAGGGTGGTCATAAATTATTGGACCCATCACAAAAATTAATTTAAAAAAACGCTATAATGTAGCAAATTCGCTTTTTTTTAAATGAGAGAGAAGCTAAAAAAGTTTTTTTTTTTTCAGATATCTAGCGCGTCGTAACGGCGGACTAAATCTGCCCAATCCAACACAAGTGTCAAAATGGCTACCGTGCAGCAGAGGGCACGCCTCTGATTCCAAGAAAACAAATCAATTGTAACAGTTCAAAGAATTATTCGGTTAGTGTATCGAAAGTGTCAGTCTCCAAGTAAGAACTTCATCAAGCGTTGGTATGAGAAATTAAAGGAAATAGGAAATGTGAATCAGTGAGGAAGACTTTCACTCCTTAAATGCTCATACTAACGCTTGATGAAGTTCCTACTTGGAGACTGACAATTTTGATACTCTAACCGAATAATTCTTTGAACTGCTACCATTGATTTATGGTAGCCATTTTGACACTTCCGTTGGATTGCGCAGATTTAGTGCGCCGTAACTGCGCGTTACTTATCTGGGAAAATCTTTTTGAGCTACTCTCTCATTTTTTTTAAACGAAGTTGCTACATTATAGGGTTTTTTTTAATTAAATTTTGAAATGGGTTCAATAATTCCTTGATAGAAGAACACTAATTTTGATTATTTATTTATTATTTTATCATGTAAGCATTATAATAATTAATATTAAAGTATTATAATCAATTAAAAGAAGAGTTACAGAATCATAAAACAAACAAAAATATGTGTTACATACAACTTCAGAAGTATGAAGGTTATGAAAGAAACAAAATATATATATATTGTGTCTTTCCTTACTGTTATTTCTTTAGGGAAGCAGATATTGCTAGAAAATGGCAGAGGAGAATTTCACACAAAAAATTGATAAACCGAAATTCTGAAACTGAATGTTATATAAATTCTCAAAAGTAAAATAACAAATATCATAAAATCTAACATTCTCCATTTGCATTTATCAATTTGAGAGATGAAACTTGGATGTATGTTATTAATATTTATGCTACAGATATTCAAAGCTTGTATCATTTTTTGGACACTCCGTGCTAATTATAAAATATAATAAAACCTACCAGCCTTAGTGAACAGCAAAATATAAATCTGTTTAATGCTACTATCTTGTTTATCAAAATCAAAACTGAGTTTGTAGAGAAATATATAACATTATTAAACATACAACACTCTTAACAGGTGCCATTATTTTTCTGAAATGATGTTTACATGAAAGCCATACAACTTCATGCAGGTAAAGGCAATTTAATAATTAAAAACATTTTTTCAAAACCTATAAAATAAGGACAAGGAATTATTAACTAAAGAAAATTTGGTTACAATAAATCCTTATTTTAAAAATTTATAATAAATCTTAAAATGAGAACACGAGGTTGGTGCAATTAAATGAAAATACCTTACAAAATATGTAAAAGAATACTTCATAAAAATTCCAAACCTGTTCTTGGAGCTTGAGAAATATGGATCGTATTTCAACAAGAGCATCTTTCCACATCTGTTGCATTCTCAAAAGATCAGTATTCATCAACTTTAAAACCTAGTAAAATTTCTTAAATATTATTTTTTTAAAATAAAATTGCAAGAAATAAATGATTTAGCATATTTTCCTAATGCAATGTCCTTACAAATATTACAGGAAAAATACATTTATTGCCATGAATTTTTTCATATGAGTCACAATTATGTTAAAATTTTTTAAAAACAATAAAATAAATTATTTCGCTGGTACTTTGTTCTAAATTTAAAAAAAAAACAATAAAATACATTATTTTGCTGCCACTTTGTTCATAGCTCAGCAAAAATATCAGTTAAAATCTCTCAATCCTTTTTTAAATGCTTTTGTCTAAATTCCGTTATAAACTCTGGTAGTGCATTTTCCACAAAATATTTACTTGCTTAAAAGATTGCAAATATACATTTGATTAACTATTTCATTGACAATCTCGTCGAAAAAATTAACAAGGAATAATTTATTTTATACATAATGTTTCATTATCAAGGCGTAATAATTTTCACTACTATAATATAGTTTTAATTCATTCAATGACTGAAGAGGTTTGGAGTCATTTTCATAAAATTCATAGGCGCATACATGCGAATCCTTCGGCAACTAAACAGTTTCGTCGGGTTGCCTGTACCGCGCGATTTTACCGCGACTAAACTGTTTAGTTGCTAGAGGTTCGCAGACATGCGATTTTTAATCTTTCGACTCTTTATATTTGAATGTGCTCGCTGCCTTCTCACACGCACTACTAGTAATGTAAAATACCCGGGATTTACTTTAAAGGATAAATGCCCATTTTGAGTATTTAGACTGCAATTTATTTTTTAATCAATTTTTATTCATATAAAATATATGTACTAGTGTATAATAATGATACCGCTATATATACTGAGTGTAAGGTAAGGTAAAAAAAGAAAAACTGGAAATATATGAACCTTTTACAACTTTTTAAATTTTATTAAAATTAAAAATTTAATCAGAAAAAACAAAATAATATATCATGGATCTTACATAAAATATGTGGCTTAAATGCCACTCTTTTTCAATTACAATGAGTGAATGCATTTGCTGCTTGCTTAAAAAGAGCTTTTTTAAACTCAATTAAAAAAAGAAAATGTTGAATTTACTTTTAAAAATGATAAAGAGCTGATAATTTAAACTAAAATGAAAGACACAATTGTTTACAATACTTTTTGGATAAATTAGTAAAAAAAAAAAAAAATTGACGGAAAGCTCTCTCTGCGAAACGCCCGCTGGGATTGAGGGGCGTAGACTTACTTATCTTACTCAACTGTGACTTGTGATTTTCTGTGGCTAAAGTAGCTCTATGTGAGTATTAACTCTATAGTCTATAGTGACTATTGGTCTAGTGTGACTATGTAACTCTATCTATGTCAAATTCTTCGTGATTTTCACCAACTTTGCAACTCGACAGTGACTAAACCGTAATTCCAAATTCTAAAATTCCTTTTGCAATCTTCAATTTCCACCTTTCTCTGCTAAATAAAACTAAAACCAACTCTATGTTATTTGGCTGCGGAGCTATAAGCGTTTAACTTGAGCGCGAAAAGCATCATAATTTTTTTTTTATTTCCCGACACACCATTAGACCACTATGGAGAGACGTAAGTCTACGTCAAAACCAGACATTTCTGTTTAAAAGTTAGCAGATGTTTCAGTTCTAACAATTTTTAAAAGTGATAGTAAACGTAAACTTGTTGTTGAAACTGTTGTTATTTGAAGATGTATTAGACATTTTTCTCTCTAGATCGGGTTTATATGGATCATCAACGTCAATGCTTAAATGTTTTTAAAACTACAAATTTGATGTAGTTATCATGGTTGGAATTTGTTTAAAACAAAACTCATTATTTATAGCATCAATTTCAAAGACATATTCAAATCAACAGAACACACACACATTTCAAACATTTTTTTTTATATGTGTTTCTCCATTCTGCTTCCATTGGCGTGTTTGCACTCCGCATTACATACAGTATTTACGTTGCGCACATTTATCCTTCTTAATATTTGAAAAAAATTCAAGTTGGTCCTTTTTCTCTTTCCCACCTTTACTTTTCAGCATAAAATTTAGAGTAATAATAACACATATGAAGTAACTAACTCTTTATTAAATTAAAACAAGAATGGCTGAATTGTAGCATGGCATTGTGAGAAAATGAAGAATCGAAAGCCTCACTAGCACTATCTGTATAACATAAAACGGTGTTTAAAAATCATTATTTCGTTGCGTAATTGCTTCCCAAAGAAAAAGTAAATTATCCTCCGACTCGTTTAAGTTCTAGAATAATTTATTCGGAATCCTGATCGCAATTTTTTTTATATAATTTGGCCAAAACTTCAATTTAAAAATATTATTAACTGTGTATCTATACTTATAAAAGGCAATGTTTGTGTGTGTGTGTGCGTGTTTGTCTGCGATGTCCAGACGAATCTATCGCACTTACAGCCATGAAATTTGGTACACAGGTAGTCGTAATGGTGACTGAATGCACCTCGAAGCCGAAATT
>BGPR01001260.1:146788-181083 GCA_013235015.1 Araneus ventricosus | reverse complement strand
CTTGTATTTAAAATTGGTATTTATGACTTCCAATAATATGTATAATAAGTGTATACTGTAATTAGTAATATTAGATTAGGAATAGATTATATCAACTTATTTATTTGAATTTATTCCATTTGTAATAAATAAAATTAAAAAATATATTTAAGAGGGCATTCTAAATGTGATAGGGCAAGGGCCCCCCATCCACTCATGGCAAACACTATTTTCAAACCCAGTCCGCCACTGGCGCTCGCTGCCTTCTTACACGCACTACTAGTAATGTAAAATACCCGGGATTTACTTTAAAGGATAAATGCCAATTTTGAGTATTTAGACTGCAATTTATTTTTTAATCAACTTTTATTCATATAAAATACATGCACTAATGTATCATAATGATACTGCTATATATACTGAGTGGTTACTGGTACGGTAAAAAAAAAGAAAAACCAGATATATATGAACCTTTTACAAATTTTTAAATTTTATAAAAATCTTAATCAGAAAAAACAAAATATTATATCATGGATCTTACATAAAATACGCGCCTTAAATGCCAATCTTTTTCAATTACAATGAGTAAATGCATTTGCTGCTTGTTTAAAAGGAGTTTTTTTTTAACTCAATTAATAAAAAGAAAATGTTGAATTTGCTTTTAAAAATGATAAAGAGCTGATAATTTAAACTAAAATGCAAGACACAATTGTTTACAGTTCTTTTTGGATAAATTAGTAAAAAAAAAAAAAAAAAACTCGACGGTAAGCTGTCTCTGCGAAACGCCCGATGGGATTGAGGGGCGTAGACTTACTTATCTTACTCAACTGTGATTTGTGATTTTCTGTGACTAAAGTAGCTCTATGTGACTATTAACTCTAAAGTCTATAGTGACTATTAGTCTAGTGTGACTATATCTATGCAAAATTCTTCGTGATTTTCACCAACTTTGCAACGTGACGATGACTAAACCGTAATTCCAAATTCTAAAATTCTTTTTGCAATCTTCAATCTCCACCTTTCTCTGTTAAATAAAACTAAAACCAACTCTCTATGTTATTTGGTTGCGGAGCTATAAGCGTTTAACTTGAGCGCGAAAAGCGTCATAATTTTTTTCTATTTCCCTACACACCATTAGACCACTATGGAGAGACGTAAGTCTACGTCAAAACCAGACGTTTCTGTTTAAAAGTTAGCAGATGTTTCAGTTCTAACAATTTTTAAAAGTGATAGTAAACGTAAACTTGTTGTTGCTGAAACTGTTGTTATTTGAAGATGTATTATACATTTTTCTCTCTAGATCGGGTTTATCTGGATCATCAACGCCAATGCTTAAATGTTTTTAAAACTACAAATTTGATGTAGTTATCATGGTTGGAATTTGTTTAAAACAAAACTCATTATTTATTGCATCAATTTCAAATCAACAGAACACACAAACATTTCAAACATTTTTTTTTTTTATGTGTTTCTCCATTCTGCTTCCACTGGCGTGTTTGCACTCCGCATTACAGTACTTACATTGTACACATTCATCCTTCTTAATATTTAAAAAAAATTCAAGTTGGTCCTTTTTCTCTTTCCCACCTTTACTTTTCAGCATAAAATTTAGAGTAATAATAACACATGTGAAGTGATTAACTCTTTATTAAATTAAAACAAGAATGGCTGAATTGTGCCATGGCATTGTGAGAAAATTAAGAATCGGAAGCCTCACTAGCACTATCTGTATAACATAAAACGGTGTTAAAAATCATTATTTCGTTGCGTAATTGCTTCCCAAAGAAAAAATAAATTATCCTCTGACTTGTTTAAGTTCTAGAATAATTTATTCGGAATCCTGATTGCAATTTTTTTTATATAATTTGGCCAAAACTTCAATTTTAAAATATTATTAACTGTGTATTATATATATAAATGTTATATGTTTCTTTTTGAATCCCCATTCACAAATATTTTTTTTTTTTGCCAAATACCCAATTTTTATTTACCCAGGCTTGGGGTAAATACCTGGGTATAGAGTATATACCCCCAAAAAATATTTACCTACCTACTGGATATTTACTCACCCCACATCACTACGCACGCGCTGGGAGCCCCCAAAATGATTTTTTTTTATAGTGACACAATTTAGTTTTTCTCAAAATTCCTCAAATTCATTTTCAGCCTATACTTTCTAATGAAGTTATCATTTCAATCATTAGATTGAATGGTGAACTTTCAATGAGCAAATCTTCAATGATCTCTTTCTTCATTTATTTTTTATTTATTTATTTAGAAAATGCACACTACAGAATAAACTCCAATTACAGAGTGCATGATACACCAATAAACACTAAAATAGCTGTAAAACAGAGATTAATAAAAGCAACAGATTTATCAAATGCTCTCATGATAATTTCCAATAATAGACGGGTTCTGTACATAAACCTATAATCCGAATTTATTTACGATAATTTGAGATAAAAACTGAAAACTGTGCGCATTTTTGAATTGTTTTCGGTAATTAAATGCGTCTGTATCTTATGAGTACCAGCAAATAATTTTTAAGGCCTATAATTAACTCAAGGACTCACTCTTGGCTGCTGTTCTAATTAATTAAAAAATCATTAAAAATGTTAATGTTTACTTTAAAGTTTTATTGTAAAATTTTTGCACTCTAAATGCTGTACCATATATTTCTTTATTTAAATTACTTACTTTTTTTATTGGAATTATTAAAAATTTCAGAATTATAACTAATAAAGTAAACTCCCGCTACAACGATATCCGATACAACGATAAATCCCTCTACAACAAAACAATAAAATTTTGTGGTCCCGGTGAATTTGCATAGAACATAATGTTAATCTCCCCTCAATATAACGATATTCTGTACAGCAATAAACCCCTGTACAATTTTTTTTTTTTTTTTTTTAAATCTCAACCCCATTTTTTTCCTCTGTAACAATATTTCATGGAGGATAAGCAAACTGATAATGACGAAAATTCGAAAAATGGCGATGTTTCAGATGGCTGAATAATGTGTTTTAAGATTTCTAAAGTCTTTTAACTCAGCTTAAAGAAAAAAAGTGGCAAAATGTCTAGAATTAACGTGGGGGAATATTTAACAGCATCTTGAGGTTTTTGAAGGAGTTACTGAAGAAGATAACCCATTTCGTCTGTAATTTAGAGAAATGGAAAATGATGATGAAGATGATGATACAGATACATCGCAATCTTTATCGACTTCAATCAAGGGTGGCGCTAGTGGGGGGACGGGGGTTCAGGGCACCCCTGTCGTGGATGCTGTGGCCCCCGTCGGGAAAACTTTTTGTACCCCTTTCACGCAACGGGGTATTCAACTAATAGATAACTAAAGATCTGGCCAAAATTTGATACCAATTTCTTTACACTTTCCCCCGTACAGCAAGTCGTGCCCCCCCCGTCGGGGAGACCGTACCCACCCCGTCGGGCAGACACTAACGCCACTCCTGCCTTCAATCAGTTCAGTCCCTACGAACAATTTTTTGAAGCCTTTCATCCACAAATGATGATCATTTCCGTGCATTACACTCTATGCAAACCTTGTTCAGTTAAAAAATTGAATAGGCAAACGAAAATATTGGATATTTTCGATAAATAAGTTTCTCAGGAATGTGAACTATTTTATTGTATAGCTGAATTTTCAAATTTTTGTATGCTTTAACAAGCATCCCTCTGGTAATCTTTTTTTGCAAAATGTATCTTGTTGTATTGTGTCCACATTAAAGCAACCAAAATTTAACTTTTTTATATCGTAATTATATCGCCCCTCGATATAACAATACATCCCTCTATAACAATATCTTTATTTGGTATCCAAAGTATTGTTGTAACGAGGTATTGCTGTATTACTTTATGGATCAAAATTCTTTACTGTTTATTAATTAAAATTACTTTTAAATTTTAATTTTACATTTCTTTATACGCGGTAAACAGGAACCAACTCTCTTGAAAGTGAGCTGAAATTAAATGCTTTGCTAATTCAATTTGTTAAAATTTGCTACTTAAAATTGCTTATATAGAAATCAAATTAAAATAAATGCAAAATTGTCTGGTTTTGGAAGTTAGAGTGAGGAAAGCGGGGGCTACTAGAGAACTTAATGCGGCCCTACACGTTTTATAACATCCAAAGAACATTCGAGAAATATCCAAATAAATAAATAAATACGAATTTCGGGAAATTTAGAGAAATCAGGCAAAGAAATTATAAAAACAAAATTATCTAGTAAATAAACAATGAATACCAAACACATAGAATGCGACACGATCCTAAATAGAACGAGCTCATTCCAAAAAGCGCACATCACTATAATTAAAATATTTTGTCTATTATTGAAGTATATAGAGTAAATAAATGTTTCATTTGTGTTTATAGCACAGGTCACATGAGTTAGATTAAGTTGGCCAAAATGACAACTTTTCTAGTAGCTAAAAATTTTCTCTTCACTCAAATTTTTAAACAAAAAAAAATGTGTTTAACATAAAATGAGTACGTTTTCATTGAAGTCTTTTAAAAAAATCCTATTTAATGATACCTGTGGCATCATCGCAGTATCTGGCTGTATCCTAAGTTGTAATTACATGAAGATTTGATCCGCCCTCTTTGTGATGTCATCTATCAACCAATAGCGAGCATCCTGTTGGAGTATTTAAAGACGATGATTACTTCTGTTCTTTCTCTTTTTGTAGCATATTGATAGTTCGATATTGATTGTTCGATAGCGTGTTGAATGATGTTACGATTTAATTTAGGATTTTACTTTAGTTGACGTTATATTAAATATGTTTTTTGGTATTCTTTTTACTGTGTCACCAGTACTGTGTTTACCATGATGGAATCATTCTGCAACTTGTAAGTAAGAAATACAGATTATGATAGCGTTGAGAAGCTGAGTAACGAGGATTGTACTAATCCACATGTAGTACTTGATTGTCAAGCATTGCACGTACTTAAACCCTCAGCGGCTAGACCAGTAAATCTCGCCTCATCATATACTGTATAGTTAACTTGACCCGACGTTGGACCGAAGAGTTACATACCTCATTCATCGCTTAGTTAGTAAAAATTAGTTGTGAAAAGGGGATTTTGACAAAGAGAGAGAAATAATATAGAGGATAAAATTAAAATTATCGATTTCAAAGCATCTGGAATATCAAAAAAGGAAAAAAAAAACAAATTAAGCTACTTAAAATTATGTAATAAAACATATACATTATTAATAAAAAATGGAGTAACGGTTATTAAAAGTATGTAAAATGATTTATTTTAAAAGTAATAACTTACAAATAATAATAATAGCAGCCCAACCATTTTTAGGGCTAAATTTATTTTAAGAATAGCGCACGCTTCTTTAAAACGCTCTCAGACAAAACTATCAGAGCCCGTCTTGACCTTCATCCCTTGAATGAACAGAGCAACTATTTAGTTGCATGTGTGCGCGCTCCAGTAGAAACCCGTGTACTTTACGACAGTTGTGAGATTTTTTTAGTCAAAAGGCAATCGCTGCGGTTTTTCGACTGTTTAGTTGCCGAACTATGAAGTTGCATGTATGCTAGCTCTGACTTGAGCCCATAGACTTTCGCAATGCAACTAAACAGTTGCCTGATTAATAATTTCATGTATGCGCCTAACCAAGGGCTCCCGGAGGGTGCGTAGTGATTTGGGGTGGGTAAATACCATATGAGTAGGTAAATATTTTTTGGGGATATATACTCTATACCCCAAGCCTGGGTAAATAAAACCTGGGTGTTTTACAAAAAAAAAGTATTTGTGAATGGGGATTCAAAATGAAACATATAAAATTTATAAACACACCAAAACTGGGTGTTTCTCACAAAAAAAACAAGGAAAAAGGAATTTGTGAATGGTGATACAAAATGTGAAGGGTTTGAGTTTCGTTTTGTGGAGCAAGAGCCATAGATTTGACGATGCTGCGCCAAACTATGTAGAGATTCGTTTAATATAAAAGCACGAAATTAATATATAAAAAATCAATGGGAAGAAAATGCAAAAAGGAGCACTGCTTAAATATGTGAATAAAAACCAATTGACCGCAAAAAAGCAAAAAGGTTCACATGTGGAGCCTTGCCCAGTATAAGAGATAAATCAACAGAATTGGTTTTAAAACGTTGCGAGTTAAAATTCGGACATTCAGACAGTATGTGGTGGACTGACATACTGCAGTTGCATTGGGAGCACATTGGTGCCTGTTCTCCGAACAGTAGATGGCGATGGGTACATCGAGTGTGACCCACTCGTAGTCTTGTAAGAAGCGTATCTGATTTCCTGTTCATTGGAGGAGGCCAAGGTTGCAGCGTGAAGTTTGTACTCCGTGTCCCACTGTCTCTGCCATTTTGAATAAAAGAGTACTTTTGTACACTTTTTAAAATCATTCAAAGGGACAGTAGAATTAGTTTGAGTACTCGCCAATTTGGCGGCCTTGTCTGCTTCTTCATTTCCCACAATCCCAACATGAGATGGCACCCAACACAGTAAAATATTAAAATCACATGATGCAAGCTTATTTAAAAGAAGATCAAAATGTGAAACATATAAAATTTTTATATATAATACACAGTTAATATTATTCTTAAATTGAAGTTTTGGCCAAATTATTAAAAAAAATGCAATCAGAATTCCTTATAAATTATTCTAGAACTTAAACGGGAACGCAGGATAATTTACTTTTTCTTTGTGAAGCAATTACGCAACGGAATAGTGATTTTTAACACAGTTTTATGTTATACAGATAGCGCTAGTGAAGCCTCTGATTCTTAATTTTCTCACAATGCCATGCTACAATTCAGCCATTCTTGTTTTAATTTAATGAAGAGTTAATCACTTCAAATGTGTTAATATTACTCTAAATTTTATACTGAAAAGTAAAGATGGGAAAGAAAAAAAGGACCAACTTGATTTTTTTAAAAATATTAAGAAGGATAAAAGTGTACAATGTAAGTACTGTAATGCGGAGTACAAACATGCCAATGTAAGCAAAATGGAGAAACACTTAAAAAAATGTTGGAAATGTGTGTGTGTGTGTTCTTTTGATTTGAAATATGTCTTTGAAATTGATGCATTAAATAATGAGTTTCGTTTAAAAAAAATTGCAACCATGACAACTACATCAAATTTGGAGTTTTAAAAACATTTAAGTATTGGCGTTGATGATCCAGATAAACCGGATCTAGAGAGAAAATTGTCTAATACATCTTCAAATAACAGCAGTTTCAGCAACAAGAAGTTCACGTTTACTATCACTTTTAAAAATTGTTAGAACTGAAACATCTGTTAAATTTTAAACAGGAATAACTGGTTTTTTTTATAATTCATCCAAAAAGAATTGTAAACAATTGTGTCTTTCATTTTAGTTTAAATAATCAGCTCTTTATTATTTATCATTTTTAAATCAAAATTATCATTAAAAATCATTATTTAAAAGCAAATTATCATTTTGAAAAGCAAATTCAACATTTTCTTTTTTTAATTGAGTTAAAAACAACTTTTTAAACAAGCAGCAAATGCATTTACTCATTGTAATTGAAAAAGATTGACATTTAAGCCACGTATTTTATGTAAGATCCATGATATAATATTTTGTTTTTTTCTGATTAAATTTTTAATTTTTGTAAAATTTAAAAAGTTGTAAAAGGCTCAGATATTTCTAGTTTTTCTTTTTTTACCTTACCTTACACTCAGTATATATAGCAGTATCATTATTATACACTAGTTAGTGCATGTATTTTATATGAATAAAAGTTGATTAAAAAATAAATTCCAGGCTAAATACTCAAAATGGGTATTTATCCTTTAAAGTAAATCCCGGGTATTTTACATTACTAGTAGTGCGTGTGAGAAGGCAGCGAGCGCATTCAAATATAAAGAATCGAAAGATTAAAAATCGCATGTATGCGCACCTCTAGCAACTAAACAGTTTAGTCGCGGTGAAATCGCGCAGTGCAGGCAACCCGACGAAACTGTTTAGTTGCCGAGGAATCGCATGTATGCGCCTAGCCTTATGAAATAATCTATCGGAATTCCTTGTCAATAGATTTATTTCTGTTTGTTTGTTTGGTGATTACCTTAATTCAAGAGAGTGCTCATCATCTTTATTATTACTATATGCATTTAAGAAAAAGAAAGTCAATAATTTACACAATTAGAAATTACAAAAGAAAACAAGATACAGATGTATGAAAGAGGGAAAAAACACAATTCACTTTCTTGAATAAATAATAATAAAATTTATTAAATTTCAGATAAAAAAACTTAAAGAAAGTTTCTTTAGAATTACAATAATATATAAACTAATCAGAACAATTAAAAATTATTTCTCAAAGTAGGATAAAATACTCAGACTTATTCCAACTGAAAAGTTTCAATGACAAAAGAAAATCACCTTTCTCAAATTTTAAGACAATGATTCAATCTATGATTTCTTTCCAAAAAAATGTTATAGATACATTTTTTATTTACAAAAAAAAAAAAAAAGCAGAAAACTGAATTTTTCTTATTCTATTGTATACGCATTTTGTACACTCTATAATAATTTGTGTGTAATTGATGTCTACTATACTGCATAAATATTTAAACTTAAAATGTTATCAATTTTCCTTTTATTTGCATCATTATTAACGCCTCATTCTAAAGATTTTGCAAATTTTTTAACACAAGGACAAACTGCAAATATAACACACAGAATCGCTTGAGGTTTTAATCCAGACGTTTAACAAACCAAAATTACTCTTCTTATATGAGCTTCCCAATTTGATGAAAATCTTACATAATAATTATTCTTTAAAGCACCTCAGAGTAAGTATTTGTTAAATATTAAATTATTTCCTTATTGATATTGTTTTGATTTTCTGATAATAATAAGAAAAAAAATGCAAAACATTAAAATTTTTAAAAACTTAAAATAAGATTTCAAAATTATTCCAGTAATAGTCCTTTATTTCAGTAAGACGTATTCCAAACTGTATTTTATGAGTTTATTAAGGAATAATTTTTGTTATTTGATTTATGAACGATTTAGAAGGTGATTAAAATGATAACTTTATAAAAATAATTTTATTATTTTTAATTTTCATGTCCTTATTTTTTCCTTAAGTCCTTAATATACCAATTTGTACAAAATAGCAAAATGCAATAAATTATTATTTTGTTATACGAAATTTGTTTGAGGGGCGTAGACTTACCTTACTCAACTGTGACTAAAGTAGCTACATGTGACTATTAACTCTATAGTCTAATGTGACTATATCTATGTAAAATTCTTCGTGATTTTCACCAACTTTGCAACGCAACTGTGACTAAACTGTAATTACAAATTCTAAAATTATTTTTGCAATATTCAATGTCTACCTTTATCTGTTAAATGAAACTAAAACCAACTCACTATGTTATTTGGTTGCGGAGCTATAAGCGTTTAACTTGAGCGCGAAAAGCGTCATAATTTTTTCCTTTCTCGACTCACCATTAGACTACTATGGAGAGACGTAAGTCTACGACAAAAAAAATTAATTCTTAGCTTACCATTTCTCCAACAACAAAATGTTGCTTCCTCAGCATTCTGTTTTCTTTTGAAAGTCTCTCTACTGATTGCTGCAATCTATGAATATAAGCATCTAGGCCTGCTTCATCATCCCAAGTAACAGCATTCTTTTCGTCAACTACTCTTGTGAAGGCTCTGGCAGCCTCAAGCATCAATGGCTGTTGGCTGAGAATCATATGATCTGCTATAGTTTTGTAAAAATTCACAATCTGTAAATAAAATACTCGTATTTAAAGATTCTTCCTCCCTAAAATTTTGAAATGAGTTTTACAACAAGGGTTTTAACAATCAATTACACAAAAGTAACTGGGAAAAAAATTACTTGCTGCAGCGTCTTTGCTTGAGCATAATGCCTTTTTGCTTTTTCTTCCATGTCCAAAATCTTGTTTGGAATATTATAACCAAGAACTCTGAGTTGCCTTACTTCCCTCATAAGTGTGACTAGACGAGGGCTGTAACTAACTTCGGGCTGACCCTTTTTGTTCAATGAAATAACAGGTCTTCCGGTGTCTAACCTAGAGAAAACAGTGCATATAGCATCATAACTAGAGCACAACACATAAAAGTAACAATTTGTTCTCAGATTCTCTAAAAAACAGTTATTCCTAATCAAATTATAAGAGCAACAAGCTGCAATAAATTGATTAAAAATATTTTTATATAAAAAGAGAAAGCATGAGTTACAAATCCCATACATTCATAGGATTTGTCACTGTATAAAACCAACAATTAAAAATCTTCAAGGCATGCAACTGAAAAAGTTTTATACAGTTATGCAACTTTAATTACAACAAAAGTCATTATACTCATAAAGAAAATTGAAAACTTCAATATAAAATCGGATACCCTGAATATGAAAAATAAAGAAAAAAATATTATTAATACCCTAAACTTCTAGTTCGAAGACTATCTAACATTTCTTGCGTCCAGTTATCAAGTTTCTCTTTGTTGTAAGACTGAAAATCTAAAAGAAGACTCTCAATATCTTCAGCCAACTTCTGATAGCCATCGATGTCATCCAGAAGAGATTTACTTACTTTTGCAATTTCTTTGATCTGAAAAATATATGGTGATTTAAACAATGACATTCCCAACTTGAAAAATGTTTATTTTTTTGGAAGAATAGGATAAATTTATAAAATATGGTTTGCTTATCAGAGAACTAGCTAATACAACCGGCAATGCTCGGAATAAGAACATTTTCAAGTCTACGTACTCCTACAACTTTAAACTTAATTAAATGGTTTTTCGAAATAGCATCTTTCATTGATTTTCGTTTGCCCCCTCCCATGTCATCGGACCCCTCGGTCAGCAGCTAAACCCCTCTCTTATTTTTGTCTCCATATTTTGAACTACATGGCAAGAATCGAGCAATCCTTGGGATTCCATTTTACCCTCCCTATTATTGCTACGAGGACAAAAGAAGTTCCTTAACACCATGAATTTTATTGACACAACGAAATCAATCATTTTGAAGAGAATTATCACTGCGGATGAAAAAGGGATCATCTACAATAATATCAATCGAAAAAGAGCGTAGTCAAAGCGTGACGCAAACCCCATGAAACGCCGAAATACACCAAAAAAAAAATCATGTTGTGAATTTGGTGCGATTATAAAGGTATTGTGTGTTTTGAGCTTTTTCTAAGGAATCAAACGATAAATTCAGAGTTTACTGTCAACAACTAACGAAACTGGAGAAAGCAATTAAAGAGAAACAGTCAGAATTGGCAAATCGCAAAGAAATCGTGTTTCACCGAGATAAGGCAAAACCTCACACGTCTTTGGTAACACGTAGAAAATTATTGGAGCTTGGCTAGGAAATAATAGTTCCATAACCCAAAAAGCCTTGAACTTGCTATCAAATTATCATTTATTTCTAAGTTTGCAAAACTTCTTGCAAGATAAAAACTTCATTAACGATGAGAACCAAAAATCACACTTGGATCAGTTTTTTGGTGAGCAGAACTAGAAGTTATAT
The DNA here is from genome assembly GCA_013235015.1 of Araneus ventricosus. Lineage (NCBI taxonomy): Eukaryota > Metazoa > Arthropoda > Arachnida > Araneae > Araneidae > Araneus > Araneus ventricosus. Next base: position 169,545 of record BGPR01001260.1, on the reverse strand, counting down.
AAACTCGGAATCAGGAAGTTGTTAGAAAGACGTCAAAAGGTCATCAAACATCATGGAAAATACATAATTGATTTAAGTACCTCTTTTGTATAAAAAATTTAATTTTATTTCACACTGCAAAGCCGAAATTTCTTTCTTGCCAGCCTAATATTTCGGACAACAAAAGAAAATCCAAAACTTTTGTCATTGAATTGCAAAATTTCTTACATTCGAAACTGTATTTATAAAACACAAAAAATAAAAAAAGAACAGTGCATAACTGCTAACAACAGTTCATTTTACATTTTAAAAAATATTAAAGTCAAAATATAAGAATAGACTTTTATTAATAAAGATAAAACTTTCACTACCTTTATATAGAGATCAACCACAAAATAAAAATTAATGTAATAATTAATACACAAGAGAACCTTGCTTTCCAGTTGTCTTATCCAAGTAACGTCATTTATTAGCTCTGGTGCACAATGTGTGTATGGTATAACTGTCTTGTCCCCGTCTGAACAAGCTAAAAAGTCTTTTTGAGCTGTTTTCATATACTCCACAAGTTGACCAAGTAATAGCTCTCTATAGAAAATATATATGATATGCAATAATGTTTGTTGATTAGGAATTTATTAAAACACCTAACATCTAACAAAAAAGCTAAAATAATCTCTTTTTAATAATTATAAATTTACCTTTCAGCAGTTAATTCTTCACGAATTCCAGGCTGTTTTATGAGGGACTCGTATCTCTTGAATTCCTGAGTCAACTGAAAAAGAAAGCAAGTAAATCAATAAAACATTTTTTATAACTTAAGTAGGAATATAAACTGTTTTCACATTTGGTTTTACATCACTAAAAATCCATCTAAAGTTCCATTTCAGCTGCCTCATTCCATCTATTCAGATTGATTTTTTTTCCATACATATTACTGGATTACATGTCTTTTTAATAACTTATATACTATTAAAATGTTTGAAAAATAGTTGTAATATTTATTTGAATTCGAGCTTAAACTTTATTTATTTTTAACTGTTTTCTTTGCTGCACTTTTCCTATAAACACTGATAATGTGCATGATGCTTTCATTTTTTCATTGTAGAGGTACAATCTTTAGTGCAATATCAATAAGCTAAGGCTTAAAAGTGAAAAATTGGAACATAATTGTTTGCTAACTGGACAAAGTCTGATGACATTAGGGTCATTCATGTAGACAACGAACAGAACAAGTGCAAGGCTACCAAAAGAACAAGGGTTAAATGTCTACCACAATTTAAAGTATAAAATTGTTTTCCTAAAGGAACCATGAATATTAAATTATGCATAAAAGATTCAACTGAACTGGTCGCAGAAGGCAGCTAGCATGTATTAAAATTACATGTGAATAATACAAAATGCATTCGATTTTAGTTAGTTTAGAGTGTGCTGCATTAAAGAATTAACTCACTTCTGTGTGGCAAGGTCCTGCAGATGCGGGATCAAAATTTAGATTATTTTCCCAATTTTGACATTTTTCGTATTGCCTCTTTTTCTTCCAAAATCAATTAAGATAATTGGAGATTCATATAATTAGGCTTCGGATAATTGTAATTCTACTATATATTGCCAATACCATGCCAAAACCTGTGTACCAACTGTGAAGCAAAACCGTAGAAACTAATTGCAGTTTTATTGTTTTTGGTGTAGTACTATAATTGTCATGTGTTTGTGAATATCCAAAAATATATACTCACTTGAAGAGGATTAGATTTTGAGGAGCGTAGCTGATCTCTCAATTTTGCAGCAACTCTTTTTCTAGCAGTTTGCATATTTTGGTCATACTGAGCAACAGATGCAGCCCACAAAGCCTCAGTATATGGATTGTAATTAAGTGGATTAAGAACAGACAGTGGTTTTAAAGCTTTATCTATTTCTAATAAAGCTTTCTCTTCAGAATTCAATAAATGATTCACTTGACTGTGAACACGTCTGAGTTGAAGAATCTATTATTATAAGAGAAAAATGAATTTAAAACTGGAAAAAACCTGAAAAATTATTTGAAATAAATTATCTTAAATTCTAAAGCTAATATTACAGGAATTTAAAATATTAAACTTCAGTTTTCAATTTCAAAAAACAGTTTCAACAACTGTGAAAAATTGTAAAATTCAAATAAAATTTAATTTATAAAATAATGGTTTCACAGTGGTTGGACAGTAGTTTCTTAATAATATTATATTGATGTAAAAAATGTTACTTTCAAGTAAAAGATCAGTGTTTCTAATAAAGCTTTCTGTTTAATAGATTTAATTGTCCTCTCCTTTTTATCTAAGTTTCAGAATTTTCTTCATTAACTAAGATGTTTCTTTAAAATTTTAAATCCACCAAGTTTTAAAATTCTGAAGATTAGCAATTTCTTTGTCTGACAAAAATACAGTTCATATCATTTTTTTTATCTTATTCGTTATTTTATGAAATTTGTACATAGAAACTTAGTTTCATTTCAGGACAATAATATATTTTTATATATTTTTTTCACTAAAAGTGACATTTCTTTAGTGAGTTTCCTTATGAAAACAATAAAATATAATCAGAAAGCAATTGAAGATCTTTAAAGTAAATAAAGTGTGCACCCAATAAATCTTTAGTATTAAAAATTTCATTTCAAAAAGTAAGTTTTAAAACTAAAAGTTTATGAAGAAATAACTCTCATATATGTATAGCAAATACAATGAATAGAGCAGGAAAAGTAGAAGAAATTTAAAGTTTATGAAATAACTGTAGAAAAAAAAGCAGTTTCTTTATATATATAATTTGTAGCATTTACTTGCCCTAGTCCTTATAAATAATAGCATCTGTGTGGCAAATTATAGTCATGAATTAAATAAAAATATTTTTTTCACATTGAAGGTTTATGCTATGTCTAAAGACAAAGACATATCACTACAATCTAATTCTGAAATTTTTAGAAAACATAATATGTTTGAATTATCTTGCATCTCTTAATATCCATAATTAAGCATATTAAATAAAGTATCCATTTTTTTATCCAGTCCAATGTTTATTTCAATTGCTTTCTTATTTAACTTTTTTGAGAAGTATGTGAAGTACTTTAAATTTACACCAACTAAAGAAAGACGTTTAAAGGACATTAATCTAATCTCAATTTACAGACAGACAAGCATTTATTTTCATATGTTCTGGATCTTTTATTTATGTCAAGCGCATATTTTCTCATTTTAAGAAAGAACCTGAGCACCACAACTTTCTCATCTACTATCCTCAGCTTTTAACAAATAACTATATACACGTGTACAATAAAAAGGGACTGAAAAAATGAGTGTCTGTAAGATCAACAAGGATTTTTCTTAATATCATTTTTATATACATCAATTATTATTAATTTATTTTGCAACTGTATATTCAAAACAAGCTAAAAGGTTTTAGAAAAGTAAATAAAAGAGTCGCAGAAGTCATCTTCACATAGTTTTCACCATTCTTAATCCATGAAATTTTTAGAAATTAATAAAAAAAAAGAAAGAAAGGAGGCAAGCAATGGCAATTTTAATCTGACATACACTCTCTTTATTTATGCAGGTTTTTCTTTTCTACAAATACCAAAGCTAGCTTTCAACATTATTAGTCTGATTATTCATATCTGGATGACAGGAATTATAAAAAATTTTATATGATTCCCATTAAAATATACATGAGTAACTTTGGGATAAAAAAAATCAATTGTATAAACAAGCAAACTGGGTATATCCCCATCAAAATTTACAAACTCAACAATTTTTAATGCTAACTAAAGTGTATCCTTATTCAACGAGACTTTATTGGATTTGATTGAAAAGTCAGTGACAGGATGTATCATCACTTGCCATATTTATCTGGTTGAATATCAGAAGTATTTTTAGTACATTACTTTACATGCAACATGAATATGGAACAGTTCCCCTTCTGAAAAATTTTCAGAAAGTACTTCTGCCATAAACTATTAGAAGTAGTGATATTGGCCTATAAGAAATTTCTTTCAAAAGTGGTCAAAATGGATAAGTGAAAATAGAGCCAATTCAAAAGGTGAAATTCTCAATGTTTGCCATTATCATCATTACGTAAAACGATGATGTTCATGTTGAATGAAGAGTTTTTAATTTTAAAATGTGTAGTTTTTATGTGATAAAAAGAGAGATAATATATTACATGACAAGACTTGTTTATTAACAAACAGTAAAATAAGAAGGAAAAGAATTATGAATACTTATATCAAAAAAAGAAAGACACAGGTACCACTATGGACTCTTTAAGGATTAAACTGGATTTTATTTGCATGCGCTTTATTAAATGCTGGTATTGCTCTATCTTTGTAGTACAAATTATTTTACAGTGTCAATTACTTAGGCAGAAAAATTACTCCCTATAGAGATGTCATAAACTCTATATTTAATATTTTAACATAAACACATGAAGTTCATTATAAAATATGCTTTAGTTGATTGTAGCATAAAGGAAATTTAATACGCGTCAGGAAAGAACAGGTTTTTAACATACAAAATAAGTACCAGGAAGTCAAATTAGGATTTTGCCATGATCTTTCAAAATCATTCAGGAAAAGTGGCAGCAAATATTAGAATTAAAAAAGGAAAGAAAGAAATGCAAAAATATATCTGTAGTTGAATGAAAGTACAATTGTAAAGAAGTTTAAAAACAGTTTTTATATATTTGAATTTTATGATCAGAAAAAAAAATTCAAAATAGCTAAAAAAAACAAAAAAATTCTCTTAGTGATCCCAATTTTTCAACCATCCATGAATGTTTAGGGGGGGGGGGCAATATCACCAACCTCATTCAGTCTTCTACAAAAGTTTTCTAAATAAGATGGAACAAAAATGTTCTTCTTCCAAGGATGAGGAGAGTAATTAGACCAGAAGAGACCAGTAAGTTTTTGACAGGAGTCTATCCAGCTTTCACACAAATCAATACTTTGAAGTAATTGATCTTCAATTAAAGAAAATTTTCCTGTCCACAAATTGCTATCTTGCATCTTGTACTGGATATAATTGACTGTATTGTTCCCTGTTTAAAATAAACAAGAGTTAAAAATACGAAATCAAGTAAATAACAATTTATATATTACATACCTTAGATATATATTAAACATAAGTCATAAAACAATTTAAAATCGTCTTAGAATTGTCAGAAATGCAAGATAAAAAATTATTCAACTTTTTCACTTTAAATGTTTTTAATTTTCAAAATAATATATAACTAATTATGACAACTTCTATTTTCTACCAAAATATTAATCAGGAATTACAGCAATGACATATTAATTCAGAATTAGTTTAATCTACATACAAGAATTTCTTCTAAATAAGCATAGTAGATAAACATATGTACAGCAAGTATTACATATCAAAAACAGTTTTTAGATATCTAAAAAAATGCATGTATCATTTTTATTTTTTTCGTCATATTCCAGTATAATATATATAACTTCTTCGAAAGTCATAAAAGTCAAGGGTTTTTTCCTCTGACAGGATTTGACACTATAATGGAAGCAGGTTGATTTAAATAAACAAATAATTTTTTTTTAAATTGACACATAAAATAATAGGTATTCCAATAAACTAATTTTAGGCTTATTCATGTTATGATCTGAAAAGCGTAGGAAGGAAGCAGAGTTTAAAATGGAATAAAGTTTAAAAATACATCAGCAGGAAAATCAGTAAAATTGAATTAAAATAGATATCAAATAAGTTATTAAAAAACATATCCATTGAATAATCTGGTAATCACAAATATTTTTTTAATTCAGATTTATTATTTGAAAATTAATGATAATAAAAAATCTTAATTCATTTTTTAATGGAGAAATATATTTATTTGGAAATAAAAAGTGTATTCCAAATGAAAACCACACAATAATATAGCTGTAAATATGTAATATATATATACTAGCCGCCTTCAGTGACCATCTTGTCCGCTGGAATATGATTTCAATTGAAACTTGTATCATTTTATATTCATGGCTGCTTTAACAACGTAATTTTAAACTTCAGATTCTGGTAGTGAATGGCCTTGTACCTGTTCTGTTAATTGTCTATATATGAGTTAAATAACTAACCATGCCATGTAACATCTTATTGTAAGTTGCTGGAGCCGCTTCACTTTCTTATTTCTCTTATAAAATATGCATTCGATTTCAACATTAAAATGGCACAGCACATTTTATAGCCAGTGGCATGTTAGCTAAATCAAAACATGTTGAAAAAAAGAATTAAAACATAACAACCATAACCATTCAGCTTATTGGATATATTTCTTAATACACATAATATCTCAGAGAACTTGGTTTATAGATTCCACAAAGATTTTGATGAAATAAAATATGAAAGCAAAATGTATTAAGATGGTACCTCAAATTTCAACAATGAAAGGGAAACATGCAATTAAATATTTGTTTAAACAATGAAAACGAATGAATGAATTGTGTTGCAACAATGAAAAGTATTGTTGTAAATTATGCCAAAAAATATATATTTAAAAGGCTATTAAAATTAGAGAAAAAATTCCACAGTAATTTAATTGATATCATTGAAAAGGTAATTTTTTACACTTTCAGATGATTAAAAAAATGATTTTTGTGCTGTAATTTTTTCAGATGTTATTGAGGAAAAACGCCAAAATTTCGCTTAATTTTTAATTAATTAAAATTTTTAAAAAAGGGCTCCAAGGTGCACATTCCCATCCTCCAAAGTATATTTTGTGCCAAATTTCGTAGCTCTAAGTCCAGTGGTCTGCCCTGTAGAGCACCATCACACACACGGACACACACACATTCTCCTTTACTATATATATATATATATAATCACTTATTTTAGTAGAATTAGAGCTAAAATACGTCCTTTATAAAATAAACTGTGTGGTATAAAAATGTATCTTTTTAGTTTATATGAACTTAACTTTTACTTTTGTATCAAATATCAGGTTTTTTTTGTGATGGTATAAATATTTAAAAAATAAGTAACTTTTCTTTTATTTAACCACGAGTTATTCAAGACTGTTTTGATATATATATTCTTTTTTCGCAAAATTCTTTTCAACATCTGTTTTTTAGAGATTAATTTTTGTAACAATCATTTCAATACTATTATTTCATTAAGAATTTATTGACATGCATGGTATTTTGTACTGTTCTTAACATTACAAATTAATGAATATTACTCTAATTTTTATAATTTTTGCACTGAGAAATAGATTATAAAGAATTAAGAAATTCAATGTTTACTAATTTCACTAAAAAAATCAAAGCACTTTCTAGATCTAAAGAAACATACGCACCACTGTCTTAGATGTGCTGAAGTAACATAGCTCTAAAAACTAATGTAAATGAAAAAAAAAAAAATTATTTATGTATTCAACTGTTGAATCATTGTGTTAAAAAATCCTCTTCCAAAAAAGCTTGCATTTATGATTATGTTCAAAATACGGCATTTACAATTAGAACATTACAATATGCATAATTAATTAGAACTCTTCTTTGGGCACTTTGTGCAAGTAGAAAACCACTTCATCAAACTGAAATTTTCAGGGAAGAAAGGGCAATTAAATAATCAAAACTTATAATCATATCTACTGGGACACCAGACTCATTAGATAGAGAACAGCTCACATAACTCTAAATCAACAATTAGAATTACACATTAAAATAAGAAATACTTCAGTTGTGGACTTGAAAAATAGATATCTATTTAAATTAATAATTTATAAACAGATTTTTAAACTTCAAAATTACTTTTATACAATAAATGTCTTTATATTTAAAAAGATAAATATATCACATTTCTGACAACAGTAGGCAGGAAAAGAAAAAAAAAGTACATATCTTCATATGGATTGGTTTTAGAAACAAACAATGCATAAAATTAAGATTTCAAAGAACATTGCACAAATAATAATCAGTAAAGTGGGGAAAATGTGAAGTACACAGTAAAGATATTTGAAATATTTTACCAATTATATCCATTAAATTTTCCATTCTATTGGAAGGAAATCCAGGTGAATTTTCATCTTGTTTCCATAAATCATCTAATATATTCAATGCAGTATCCAAAGCGTCCTTATATTCACCAAAAGGCATACGTTCAATTGCATTAAAAGCTGATTTAAATGGGTGAAGGATTTTACAGAAAAACTTGGCTCTTTCTTTTTGTTGAGGAGTGGGTAAATTTTCCTGTAATTCTTCCCAATATTTATATTCATCTATAGGTGTAAATATAACTAAAAAAAGAAATATTTTCATCATACATTATTAAAAATTTGTATTACTTTAATAATATATTAATATTCACATTAAATGACGAATTAAGCAAAGCAATTTTAATACATATTTCAAAACAAACTAAAATTATTTACAAAATCTTAGCTTAGCTAAAATAAGCTTATGAAAAGGGCAGCTTATTTTAGAGTTTAATGTCAATATTGCAAAAATTAAATCTTTGAAATTATGCTCCCTTTCTTACTGACTTTTTCCAGCAGTAAACTCAGCTGGAAATAATATAAACAATAAAATAAGAATAAAACACCAAGTAAATTTACATACACATAAAACTATAGGGCCTGAACAAGGAAAAACTTATTGCAATTTAAAAATTGTATAAATTAAATATGAAAAAAATAATATTAATAAAAAGAACCAAAAATTACCTCAATGAGTAAGTTATTCATTCTTTGATTTAGACTTTTTTTTTTCATATAACATAAAACATTCTGTCTTTTTTTCTCTATCCAGTAGAGTGTATTGACATAGTGTTCTAGAATTAATTCCAAATTACTTTCACATTTAATTACTGTTTAAGTTAGGTCCTTCCTATTCATCCCAAATTTTAAATATGCAAATTAAACAAATCATGGCATTAGGTAAATAATTACATTAAAAGACAGTAATAACATTTAGCTCCCTTTTAAATACTTTATTCCTACAATAAACTCTCAATTTAACAAAAAAGTTGGGGCAAAAAGGTGTCTAAAGAATTAGAAGTCAATTAAATCATGAATTATATAATAGAAAATATTTAAAATAGGATGATATTGCACTGTATTATGCAAATGTAATCTATTTGAAATACATACCACATTAGTAATAACAAAATTACATTTTAGAAGCATATTTTACCTAAACAATTTCTCACAACTGCATTTGCATCATTAGTTAAATCCTGTCCGTTAAATCAAAAATCTATTGATTCAAGGTCTGTTAAATTGAAGGTATACAGTATGTCACAGCTTATTTAGTAATCTAAATGACAGTAGGACTTAAAGGAAAACTTAGAACATTATTCCCAAATATAAAATTTAAATTTAATGGAAAATTAATTTTCAGCATTTTTCATTTAAAAAGTAAATTGATGTAACAGCTATAGAAATGCTTTATGATGAATGCATAAAATATTAATAAGAAAGAATTTCTAATAGCATAATTTGGTACTTTTCCGTTAGCCGGGCGCAAATGTCGCCAATTGTGAACCAAACGCGAGCCAAGTCGCCAAGAGAATGGTTGTAAGAAATTTGGCTGAATTCTACATTATTTGGCGATTTTTCGCTTGCGCCCGCCTAACGGAAAAGTAGGATAATTATTTTTAAAAGTACCATAATTTTTACATTGACCTTTTATTTAAAAAACAGAAAATATGGAAACAAGAAAAGAATAAAACAACTTACTTGAGAGTGTATCCTGATTAACTGGCTCTTCAACTGAAGAATCTGTTGATCTAAGTGATGCTGCTAATCCATTCTCTAAATGACCCAATAAATTTTGAAGTTTTGGATCTACTTGTCTGCTCCATCTTTCATCTTTTAATAAAATTGGAGCAAAAACTTCCTTTACAGCATGATAAAATGAACTTATAGGAGAATCAACAATTGATGAAATAAATATATTAGAAAAGATATTATCAGGAGTAATACTATCTGGCTGTCTTTTAAAAAATATCAGTACTCGATCACTAGAGCCTTTGGGTTCAACCTAAAATAAATTTAAATGCATATATGCAGCACATATATATTATATTAATATTATAAAAAAATCATTCAAATTAATAGGTAGAAATATAAATCACATTAAAAGATAATCAAAGAAACTGTACAACATTTAAATTCAAGTAAATATAGAATTTAGTGAATATATAACATCCTCTTTTGGTTATATAACTTCATATTAATAAAAATGATATTTTCATGTTCTTCTGTAGTAGTGTAGGTGTCTGAGAACTTTTTACTATGCATGTCAAACTGAATTCTTATAAAGTGTTTTAAAGGAATATCACACACACATTTGAGGGAAAAACACCAAATATCACAGATATGGATGAAAATGTGAATCATTCTCACCCTAAAATTAGTTTGCAGATAATAAAAAAAAAAGAAGTCGTGAATACTAACTCATCTAAATAATTTAATTTGCAAAATTTAAATACCATGAAAACTGTTCATTTAATTTAAATAACAACTAGCAAGACACTATAAATGTGCTCTTTAAGAAATATTTTTTGTCAACCAACATCAACAAATACTTGACATAACTAAAACATTAAATTTTTTAAAATGTTAAAAAAAGTTAGATTAAAAAATTAGGAGTTTTCTGTCCTTAACTTTCTTGTGCATTTCCATTTCAGAAAATCATTTAACATGTTTACATACACATGGACAACCATACAGTCTATTCTTTAATGGATATAGCTCAAAATTTGATTGATTCCTTTAGCTTATTACATTTTGAATTATCAAGTTTGCATAACAAACACTAGGTGCAAATTTTGATAGAATTCTACAAATTTGGTGTTAAAACCACATAACAAATTTCATTCCTCTAGCACAGTGGTTAAACATCTTTTTCCCCCTCCTGTACTACTTGATTAGTCCTTTTATTTCTGAATACCACCCCTACGATTATATGCCCCCAACCTTCTTTCCACTCAAACAAGTTTTTGTAAATGATGTTCAGATCATAAGTCAACTTAAAATCAAATGACTCAATTTAACTTTATAACAATTGTAGAATTTATTTTTGACACAAGACTTTATTCCATTTTTATAATAGTATTAGTTCAATATCAAAAGAAATGAAAAAAGTAATGGAATAATTTCACATTAACTTATGATGAAAGCTAACAGTTTATGCATCATGATAATCAAATATTCAAGTAGAAGACAATTTCAATGCAATTCTTGAGCTTGTTTTATAGGGCTTAGTTTTATAAAATTAGGTTCAAATGAAGGCAGATATAAACTCATGTCTGCAGCTGCATCAAGCTTTCTGCAATATTTGTTCTTAGTGCAGGAATGAGACAAGAAAGCTCTTTCCCCAAATTCTGTATTTGTAAGGGATATTTAATATTTTATTACTTTAACACTGATATCTATGTACTTAGGGCTGGATTTCCCATAGGGCTAACCTAAGCCCTGGCCTAGAGCACAACAGGCAGAGAGGGCATTTATACTGAAGAAATAATAACCAAATATTTACAAAATTTTCAAAATGATTTTGAAAAGGTAATTTAAAATGCTGTTTTTTAAATTTATATCCATATACATTAAACAGAGTGAGCAGTATATGTTAACATTACCCTCTCTACAGTTTAAACAGTCTTGCTCAGTCATAGTTACAAAAAGTATTTGCTATATCTCTCACCCATTCAGTGGAAATAATGGAAATTGCAGAATTTACTCAACAACAGTAATTCCAAGTGAATAGTTACTCTCATAATCCATGACGTCTACATATTTACTGATAATAAATACATAAAATATATTGCTAGTACTTTTATATACAGTTAACCTTACTCAGGAATGCCTGAAAGTTGAAACAGAAAAAAACGACAAGAGTGTTTGCCAAGTTATACGAGGCAAGTGAGATTTTTATTATAAAATGAAACATGCACAAATTATTGCATGTTCATCCAATATCATTTAATGAGGTTTAAAGCAAGTTTGACACAAAATCCAAAAGATATTATTTATTGAGATTGTTTTTCGTATCTATCATATATTAAACAGAAAATTTTAAAATAACTTTTTGAATGAGGGAGGTATAGAAAGGTGCTTTGACCTAGGGCATAAAAATGTGTAAACCTGTCCCTGTATGTACTCTTCTTTCACTGCTACCCAGAAGTGAATTATATTTTTTTAATATTATTTTATATTGGATTGTAAAGAAGAATCCATTGAAAGTTCAATCAATTTTTCTTTACTGATGATTTTTTGGGGGGTTCTTGCAAAATCAGTTTATCTGCTTCAGTATTTAATGAAGTAGGCATTTGTGACTTGCACAATTTTCACACAAAGTTAGGGAAACAAAATTACATAAATTTTCTTCCTAGTAATCTTTAATGTTTTGTGTTTCCACCATTACCTAACATTCCCTTTTGCATACCTCCAAATGATCCATCATGTATCCCCAGGAGTACATGTACCACAGGTTGGGAACTTCTGCTGTAACTCAATGTGTTTTTGATTATATTCACAAACTGACGGAAAGATAGACATAATTCAAAAAATGCGTTTTTTATACTCAGGGAGATGCAAATGTAAAGATCCATCAAAATCTTAAGGTTGAATTTTTCGACAATTACAATACTTTCTCTTTTTACCCTAAAATGTAAAAAAAAGAACTTTTCTTAGGGTTTGAAAAAAAGTTTTTTTTAAATGATTTCTTAAAATGTTCACTTTAGATTACTTTGTTTTAAATCCTTAACACTTGATCAATAGTGTTTTCATTTCCTTAGTGATGAATATAAAAATGAATAAACATTTATAATTGAAATTTTAAAAAGGTAAAAAATATTTAAATATTCATATAATAATTGAATTTGTTTGAGATATTACCATACAAAATAGATTTTTCTAGTTATATCACCAAAAAAGCTAAAAATATACTTATTAAAAATTATACGTTTCAAAGATAATTTTCCCAATTTTTTAAATATCAACCAAAAGAAATTTTTATGACAATAAATTTATGTAATTACCTTATTACATAGAAATATTTCTTGCTTGTCCCCCAAACCGTCAACATAGGCACTCAATATTAAACAATTTCTATTGTCCAGGAAATTATCTAAGGCATCAGAATGCAATAGACGATTAATGTTGGTATCTGATATATCAACAGCAAAAAAATCACGCAGATTTGTTAATACAAAAAGTTTTCGACTGTCTCCAGTTTGCATTTTTAATAATTTCCAATTATAAAATATCTCACGTAATAAATGCTAAATGTTCTCCAAATCATCCACCGTATCACTGGAACTGCACTTAAACCAGGGTAGATTTCATTGTGAAACTGAGCATGCCTCAAAGTAACTGCATTAAATTTATCAAGTCAAATCCAAGCATACAAATTATATAAATAATAAATATGATACTCAAAATCGATACATTTTATTCTTATAACATTTCATGGAGTTTATATTTCAATTAATTAAAAGCTACTTATTTTAAACGCATGCGCATTTTAGCAATGAAAGCAAGCGTCAAATGCAATTCAAATAGTAAACAAAACTAGCATCTCTCATCACCATAGTAACACAATCTAAAACTATTGCCATTATAGTAGATAAACTCTAAACTAGCGTTCTTTCAGAAAGAGGTTCTACTTCTTGGCTTCTAAATTTGAAAACCGTTCGTTCCCTTTATTAGAGAAATCTTTTGATAGGTTTATGGTATTCATATGTTTTTTCCAGAGCTGTAACTTCATTTTGAACAGGTTTCTAACTTTTTTCAGTACCGAATCCGGGGGAGGGGGGGGGGCTGAAGCCCCTCAGAGCCAAACCAGAATTCTTGATTTCATTTAAAATCACTACAACTGTTTTGTCTTAATTTCCCTTTTTTAAACGACTTTACGATTCTTATCGTCGGGTGAGTAAAGTCTGTAACGTTAAAGAGTTTTGGTTTACTTAAGCCATGATGTTTGACATTCGCCACGACGATACAAACTTTTAATGACCTGGCACCCCCCAGACCCGAATCCTGGATTAGAGGGTCTATTCTGGAAACCCCGGTTGGTAGGGAGACGTCATTTTTTCCGCACGTTAACTACGGGAAAAGTGACGTCTCCCAACCCAACCGGGGGTACCAGAATAGACCCCTAGGTACTGTAGGTTATTATTGAGTTTATATGTAGTATTTCGTATTTTCCATATTAATCTGTTTCTTCGATTAATTTATAGTCAAAATACTTCACTATAACTTGAGTAGTGTGAAATTTTGCAAGTACTGTAGCTATAATTCCCCCGAAACCTGTTTCACCAGATTCTCCTACAGATTAATTTCCAAAATAAAAAAAGAAATTAATGCTTAAAAATATATCTGATACAGTCACTTCAAGTTTTGAAACATATCTGCGAAGGAAAATAAGGTAGAAATAGCTACCCATCAAAATCAGGCGAGAATCTACAGATGCTCCATCAAGCTGAATGTCATTGTTCTAATGTTTTGATGTTGATGTTCGGTACAAACTGGCAACGATTTTGTTTATGGCGCCATTGTAAAGTTTCTATCTTTAAACTGCGTTAATTTTTGAATAAATTTTATGAGCTCTTCTGATGTAGGTTATTTCGAATTTTATTAAATTTAATGTAGGAAAAGTTTATTAGGTAAGAGCAAATTCCTTTTTGAAGTCAGCAGTCTTATATTTCCATAGTTGGTTGCTATGATTGCTTTGAAAAATAATAAACAAATAAACTGTCACATGTATTCCTGTATTTTATGAACTAAATTATGTAGATGACGCATTCTTTTTGATGTATTGAAGAAGCATTAGTTGTAAAGTACCTCTTTTCCAACTTACAAATTTGTGAGATATATTTTGGATGCTTCTTGTTCCATATTTATTCTGCTTTCGATTGCGTTAAATTGATGTCTTTATTTTTACTTCCGTAATTGTGTATTAAATCATATGTTGGACAGGATGTCTACGAACCGCGCCTGTTGAATCATTATCATTTTGAATAATTATTTTCAGTAATACCCGACCGCTTGCGATACTCTGCTCCAAATTTGGTGATTATCAATTTCTGTTGTGAAATGATCTTACATTATTTGTTTTGATTTTTTTAACCTGTTTTATATCCTATATATTTATTGGTATGAAGCATAACATTTTGGTATCCAGATGCATACCAAATCTATACATGGGTCTAAATAGCTTTGCTTTATAAAGATAAATTTCTAAGGTATGATATGCATAGATTTAATATGAATTTTTAAATGTATGGATAGTTTTGTTTGAATTTACTGTTTGATATATCACTTTGTTGTGTGTGAACATTTGAACTGGTTTCGCCTATTTTTGTTTTCTTTATATGTGATTTTTTCCCCTTATAATCAGAAAGATAGTTAAATTAAAAATCCAATTTCCTCCAGTTTCTTTTTGGATACTTTCTGTTTGCTTTCTCGGCAATATGAGCAAACTTTGATACAAATTTGAGCTTGAAAACATATAAAGCATATTTCCTTGATATGAATGTGGAATTTAGAAATTGCTGTTGGATTATTATTGTCGCATCATTTCATCATTATGGGTACTTTTAACATTGTTTTTTCATATTATTACTTTAAAAATAATATTTTTAACAAAAATTTCTTTTATACATTGTATAATCTGACTATTTTGACTTGCTTAAAAATTATCTGAAATTTACTTTATTTTCTAAGACTTTTTCTCATATGATTTTTATTTCAATTTATAAAAAAAATGGATTTTTCTTTTTAGAAGCATACATTTTTTATCAGATTTTGTAAACTGGCAGACAGTTCAAATTAATGGTCATTATTTATTAATTGCTGAAATGAGTTAAATTTTCTTCTGATAAATAATTGATACTGTTGGGCCCAGTGGCAGAATACTTTTCAATAGTCTGCAACGGAGGTTGGGTCTCTTAAAAATAGTCTGCAGAATAGTGCGCGACTATAAATATTTTGCTTTCTTTTTTTTGAAATATTTATATCAACCTACAACTATTAAAATACGACAAACACAAACTAAAAATCATATAACATCTTTATTATTTGTATAATATAATTGTATAAATTAATAAACAAAAGCATATGAAGATTAATCTTTTTCTTTGGGCAGATAATTAACGATAATGAAGTATCAAGTAGTTTAAGAAGTAATATTAAGCATACTATACAAATACCCATGCAGAAAATTATATTCGGGTACTTTTCCGTTTTAAACACAGCACTTGGTGTCTTTCTGTTTTGGTGAATTTTTCAAAACAATACATCACTTGCTCATATAAATGAAATATTCTTCAATATGTTAGATGTTATTTAAAAATTTATGCCTCCTGTTTATTGTAAAAAAAAATTAAGTATGTCAAAAAATGTCTTTCTTGTATGCTTTTAATTTAAAATGCAATAAATAATTGCTTTTTTTACGAAACAAAAACATTGAAACTTATTAGCACATTTATCCTGATATGCATTTTAATGGTTTGTATGCAAACTGATAAATTGTTCTGCAATTATACATATATAAGATATCATAGTATCATTGTTTATTATTTAAAACAAGGAAGAACAAAGCTATCTTCCTCTAAAATTTTTGATACAACTTTTGATTTTATGGAATTTTGCATTTGCACATATGTAGATACATTTTGAAAGTGTGTATAATAATGAATTCCATATTTCTTAACTAATGCTTAGAACGCTTAAAATTGGGGCAATCTTGGCTTGAACTCTGTTCCTCGTCTTTATCAATTTCAGAATTTGTTCTTTTTTCGCTCCCATTTGTAAAAAATGATTGATTTGCAGCCTTAGAGATCGATCGAAATTTCGGAGGTTTATTTTCAGGCTGGCGTAAATAATGCTGCTTTAAGTTTTTTCGTAATCATGTAGCATCGCAATCGAAACAACGAATTTTATCTATATACGCAGCCATCTCAAAGTAAAAACCACTTGTTATTTCCAGAAACCAAAAGCTCCGTGCCAGAAACGTATCGGAATGAAACGCGTAGAAAACATTGGCCGTGACCAATACCGATATGAGGCAGTTAGCGTACTTCAAGGTCAAATCGCAGTCACTAGGGAAGCCCATTTAGCATAGGGAAAAAAAGGGGGGGCAACGAAGATTGCGCGAGGGCGAGAGGATTGCATATTTTAGCAATGTGAGTTTAATAATAATTGCTAAGTTCTTTAGAAAGTGTGATTAATAACTTTGATATTTTTCCTGATGGGATTTATTTTATGAGCACATGATAAACTTTATTACAAAGTAGTCTGCAGACACTGTCCAAAATCTGCGACGTACGACGCAGCGTCATGGTGTTTCTGCCACTGGGCTGTTGGGTTTACTTATTAAATGGTTTAATGATACATAAAGGTTATGTACTTTCTATCCTTAGAGATAAATTCTCCTAAATATTGTATCCTAGTTTTAAGTGCTTTTTAAGATGGCCTTGGGTTGAATTCTAGTTTAATGTACACACTGAGATTGTGGCCAATATGGTAACCCAAACAATCAAGCCAACTAGTTGTTGGATTGTTTACAAAATCTTTCTTGTGTTGAGTTGTATACCTACTTACTAATTAAAAGATATTACCAATTTAAATAATTTTACTGAAATGTTGATTTAATTTCTTATTAAAATTATTTTAGATCATAATAAAAACATGGCATTATTTTCAAAGTGAATTTCGGTAAGAATAATCTTTTTTCCCATTTGCTAATGTAGTCCAGTCATTAGGTAGTTTTTTTTAAACAAATTCTGGTGGAGTCGTAATTTTTTGCTCCTATATGTTTTTTGGGGTGCTGATTACGAATATGAGGTTTCCCACCAAAAATTCTTGTTGGAATTTTAGTTATAGCCGATAAAACATGAAAAAATGGGCTTTCTTCCAGTTTTTTGCTTATAATTCAAAAACTACCAACTTCTTTATAGCATCATCATATATCAAAATAATCAGCACAAAACTTCCTACAATTTATCTTTACACTATTTTTTCGTTGCGCGTACCGTTTAGGCGCCATAACTGGTTGAAGTTTGTCTAAAGTTTGACTTACTTGCTAGCACGGCTTGAAAAATAACAAATCTTCCTATCTGTATGTACTAAAATTTACTATCTTACTATTAATACACTTTACTTATTTAATACACTTTTTCTACCATAATGTTCCTTTTTCAAATAAGTTTTTCATCTGTTATATCAGACATGAAAGTAATTTAGTTCCGAGCAACGCCGGGCATAAGTGCTAGTTATGAATAAAATTCCTTGATTACCTCTAAAAGGCTGATGTTGATGGAAATTTAGATTCACTTTCACAATAAATGTTATTTACAAACAACTAAAATTACTTAGTGTGGTTTTTAATTAAACTTTATTAATTTCTGTTAATTAATTTGAATAACTTGGTATATAGTAACCAAGAAAAATAATGGCATGGAAAAAAGTAGCATTCTAAACTTCACAAATCATAATAACTTAATAATAATACAACTACAGTCATAAATATGATCTTAGTATCTACATACATTACACAGTCTCTTCACTTTATCTTGGTCGCTTTGAATCTTATGGCCCAATATCTTTTGAAAGATCACCTGTTTCTTCCTCCACATGCAAAGATAAAGACACCTCAACTAAATCATCGGGCAGTATTGGTTCACCATCATCATCCTCATCACTATTAATTACTTGAATCCCTCTGTTATTGCAGCTGTCCCAACAATGAGGATACAACACTGAACAAAACAGTCTGACCTTCCTACAGCTGCAATTTCCTGTGCACCTCTTCGTACACTTGCAGGATATCTTGTGTACAGGATAGAGTCAGGTGCGGGGGGCTTCAGAGTTTTTTGACAGGTTGGAGCCCACTGTTTGTTCTTTCCCAACCCCAGTCTTCAGGTCTCTTTTTAGTGCCAAGCCAGTGCTGGGTATGATAGTAAACTTTTGGGGAATGTTGGTGGGCCAGCGAAGCCATGTTGATACTCTTGTTAAATGAAGATTTCATGTAACATTTGTAGCAAACATTATTCAAGGATGGTGTATCCGAGGTAGTTATTAGGTAGCAGCCATACAATGCCACAACGAAGCGGTTCCCTACATTCACAACAGCTGCAGGGGTCATATCCGGGTTCTTAAAAATTTCAATTACTTTGAGGAGATCATTATTTTTTTCAAAGTCTGCACAAACTTCAATTTAACATAATTAAAAAGAGCAGATGTGGTGTCACATCCGCTCTTGGCATGTATGAATAAAATATTGTCGGCGATTGTTTTTCTAAAACTGTGTGAGGAGAAAATGTCTTTTCAGCGATTTTCCTTTTCTTGGTTTTAGGAAATATATCTTGTCAAAGGTACAAATGCCAATTAAGATGACAAAAAGTTCGATATCTTCACCTATGACCTCAGACGGATGTGTTGGGGCCAGAGCTAGAGCTTTCACAATTAAACAATCAGCGTCTTCGTTTGCTTTCTTGTATGTCATGTTTACTGAGCAGAACTTGTTCAATCAGGATGGAAATGAGTCGATCCTTATTCTTCCGATTGGCTAGGAATTTTTCTTAGGAAACAGTTCGTATCATCGTTTCATCAAACATTACTTCGCTTGACATTTGTTTCTGTGTTCTTCTGGCCCGTTCTGCACATTTAGCGCCTCCTACTGTTTCATTTTCAGGCTACCCATCGAAAATTACTAGAGAAGTTGATTTGTACTTTGTACGAATATGTGTGACATAATTATCACAGATTGATGCAAAAGTTGAATCCCTTTTCCAGATGACTCTGTGCAGCAAGTATCCCCCATCAATAATAAACACATTGCTTTCAGCATTAAAATCCCGTGTACATGGCTTGAAAGCTTTGTATAAAGAGGATTTCGTGCCTTTTCTCATTCCACCTTCGTCGAACAGAAGTAATGGAAAGGGACATAGTTCATATGTTAAGACGTCCTCTAGTTCTTCATCCGATTGCTTTGTAATATAAATTATCTGGAAAAGCGTTGTAGGGTTGATAGATACACTTTCATCATGCACCTTGATAGCATCACTTATTAGAGCTAGTGGTTGCACTCTGTCATTTCTTTTGAATTTCACAGTATTAAAATTATTCCCTTTGATTCTTTTGATACCAAGAGCAGGTAGGGAACAATAACAGGGCTATGTTTAAGCCCCCTAACTTATTAAAAAATTCGTGATATTTACTCTGCTGTTTACTTCACAACCGCGAAAGCCAGGTAATACCAGGGGTAGAAAGATTTAGAAGGAATTTTGTGCAGATTATGCAAGTACACTCATAATATAACTGATAAAATCTTTATTTGCACAAAGAGGTTTATGATAGAAAAAGTATATTAATTAAGTAGGAATTTATTTAGTAAGATAGCGCAGAAATGTCATATCTCTGGGGATATTTGCACAATCCTCATATTTATAAAACAGAAAACTTCCAAGTGAATAAATTGTGATCAAGAAGTTAAAGAGAGATCACAATTAGAAATATCAAATCGAACTTTCTTAATAACCATGTAGGCAACTTTGAGGGTTGAAAATTATTTTCCAAGTCCTAACTTCCAAGAAAATGCAGTTATAGAAAAGCTTTTATACTAAGGTAACCAATCGTCCTCCTTTTAAGTTCTTTCAATATTTAAGACTATTCATCCCAAATATATTGAGTCTCGTGTTAAGTTTTTATCTATAGAAATGACAGACATTAAAATATGGTAATTGTCTCTTTGGCAAATTAGAAGACTGAATGTAAATTTAAATTCTAAAAATTAATCCAATGGGAAAAATAAATATGTTGAAATTCCTTCATTCTCATATCAAATCAACCAATGGCCAAGACATCATGTCTTTGGATTTTGTGATTTTTGTCTCAGAAGTAGTACCATTTAAGATATTTGAAGGATTTGTGTCTGTCTGAGTTATGATCTTTGAAATTTCATAAATCTTAAATCTACTTGTAACTCAAGGATATTTGACTTAAGAGCTGGAATCTGTGTCATTTTGCTTGTATGTGTTTCATAAAATATGTAACATGACAAATTATTTTCTTTATTTCATTTAAAAAATAAATTTAAATTTAAAAATTGAAATTTAAAATTTTTCTGAAAAAATATTTTTATTTCACTCATATTAGCAACATTTAAGCAAAATTTATGATGGTATCATTAAGGGAGAAAATTCATTTTCAATATTTGTATATAGTCCAGTCAACGGCGGTTTGAAGATTCGGATCCATTGTTTATTCTCCATTTCGAGCCCTCTGAATTACACTGGGATTGATTTAATTTTTCAAGGACTGTTTTTAACCTTTGCTATGGAACTACCTGCTCAGGGTCTTCTGGAAGCATTGGCACTGCATCTAATTGGAAGTAGGGGATAACTATTGTTGTTCAAATCCCATAACACAAATTCAAGGGTTTGAAGAAAACATTAAATCATATAGTTTTGGAAATTGGTAAACATGTTTGTGAGGGCTTTGAAATATACTTAAAGTCCCTGGTCCTGAGGGGAGCTCATGCTAGCCATCTTGGATTCTATCCTCCTTTTAGTTTTTCTTGAATATCACAAAACTATTCAGTTTTCTGATTATAATTGAATTAAGAAATTAAAAAGAGTACAATTCCTACAAATACATGCTTTTATTTTCCTTCCAGTCAATTTTTTCGAGATAATGGGTCTCAAAGTTTTGCCAATTTGATTTCATTCCCCTTTTCTTAAATATCTCAGAAACAATTAAAGCTGGAAGAAAAATAAAACCAACTGTTATAAGAATTTTATAATAATTTGTTGACATTACATGCAATTGATAATTGAATAGTTTTCTAGATATTAAAAAAAGATCAAAAAAGGGGATGAAATCCAGATGGCTACAAAATTTGAGACCTCATTATCTTAGAAACTATTAAAGCTAGAAGAAAATAAAAGTATGTATTTGTGGAAATTTTCCCTTTAATTCTAAAAACAAATGTAATCAGAAAACGGAATAGTTTTCCAAGATATTCAAGAAAAATTTAAAAGGGGGGATGAAAATAAGATGAGGCACAAGCCCCCCCTCGACCAGGGACTTCTAGTATGTTACTGAGCCCCTCACAAACATGTGTACCAATTTTCAAAACTATATAATTTAATGTTTTTTTTCCAAACCTTTCGTCACTGGACTATAATATACTAATATTGAAAATGAAGATATATTTTTTTAATGACACTCATGAAATTTGATAAATGTGGCTAATAAAGGTAAATAAAAATATTTTTTCAAAAAATTAATAATCTTAAATTTTTAAATTTTTAAAAATTTAAATTTATTTTAAAAAAATTTAAAAATAATTTGGTTATATTATATATTTTATGAAACACCATACAAAACTGAACAAAATGACACAGATTTAAGCTTTAAGTCAATATTTCTTGAGTTATAATCTTAAAGATTATGAAATTTCAAAATTTCAAAGATCCATAACTCGACACAAATTGTTCAAATATCCAAAAAATTGGTATTTTTCATCTTGGAGGCAACAAACAGACAAAAATATCATTACAATCTAAAACATTGATGGCAAAAATTATCTTTTTTTTTTTTTGTAAGATGAGCCATGATGATATTCAGCCATTTCAAAAATGAATGTACTACATGTGAATATTTATTTATTCTTTGTCAACGTAGCATTGTGCGCCTTGAACTAATGAAGCAGTTGAAAGCGTTTTCAATTGCTAATGTTTTTTAGATAGTGAGAAACCAAGATTGAATGAGCAATACGCAACTGAACGAAGCACATCGATAGA
>BGPR01001260.1:88393-128566 GCA_013235015.1 Araneus ventricosus | reverse complement strand
TTCTGAAATACAGGGCATTTTTAACGGGATTTAACTGAATTATGGGGCGTTAGGAACAGATGACAATGAAATAGACTTGTAGTGCTATCTAGAGGCAAAATGAAGCATGAATTAATGACTATTACAATATTTTTAGCCTACACGGGGGAAAAAACGGTATCCGTATTGAAAATATGGGAAATAAACTTACGCATGCTATTTTCGCGTGACCTGTATTAGGAGACGAATTTCGAATCCCGTGGAAAACGCAGGAGCCATAGACAGAGGGTTAATTTGTAAAGTTAAGCTGAGTAGGGCAGTTTTGATTATAAGCAGGTAACTCTTGATTAGTTTATATTCCCTCTTAAATTGCAAATTTAATGGTGGCTGCCATGTTTATTTTTGAATATTTATTAATTGGCATGGTCATATCCATATTTCTATTTCCTTACAGGAGAGTCGACACCCTGTTTGGAATATTGTACTTATTATCTTTCACTTTTGTAACTAAATAAGCATGTCTTAATGGCTGGTTTATTTGTCAGTTTCTATATACAGGGGTTGATTGCATTCAGGATTTATCCAGAATTCATATTTTTTACATTTTCAAATCCAGAATTTCAGGATATAAATAAGTGAAAATCCAGTCATTTTGTTAAAATATGCATGTTTATGCATCACATTAACAATCTACAATTTCAAATTATGTCAGATTTTTACAGCATGCTAGTTTTCAGGAATTTTGAAATGGTGTTGCAATCACGCCTCCTATCTAATTTCGGTTTATTGTTAAAGAAAGAAAATTTTTTAAGCATCTTGGTGATAACTTTGTGCTATAGTGATATTTTCTTCAAAAGAGAAATAAAATAATAGCTATAACCTTAATTTATTTATATTCAAACAGTTTCTTTATTTTTGGATGCTTTCAATACGCAAAGGTAATTAGATATTTTCCCCCCTTAAATATTGCATTTTGTTTTTCTTTATTTTTCTATACAAAATACTTAATTTTATTTATTAAAGCATTAATATTTTTAAACAATTAAAATATATTATTTTATTTTCTAGTGAAAGTAGATGCAAGTTTAGTCTGTAAATTTATTTTTCAGTTTAACTGGGAGTGACTGAAAAAATATGGCTTCAAAAGATATTTTTGAAGTTCTCTATTTTTTTTCATTAGAAAAAAAAATGAGAACATTAAAAGTTTATAAGATATCTTTTATTATTGTTATTTACTTTTTGATATCTTTTTATTACATTGCTTTAACGAACTGTAATTTTTTCCCCTGTAAATTTGTGATTAGCACGCTAATCTTTTTTCCCCCCTTTCTAGTGATCACCAATTTCTTAAATTACAACGCATCATTGTGGATTTGTTATGTCCTCTAATAAATGAAGCTGATGTAATACCTGCAGGACTCATTAATATTATTTTTAATCATATTATTGATCCGAAGAAAGTAAGTATTCAGAATTTTTTATGAAATTTCAAAATCTTGGTTGAGTTAAAAACTAATCATTTTCTTTTAATCTAATTTTAGACTGATAACAAGAATGCTTGCATCTTAGCTCAGGAAATATTACGGAAAACATCATCTTCTATTGGCACTTATGTCCAAGCAGTATGTCCCATTTCTTTAAATTTAATTTGTGTTGCTATATTATTTTTAAGGAGAGAATAACTAATGAAAATGCAATTACTCTTTTATAATAAAGGCAGTATTCAGATGAAATTCACAAGATAGTACAGTATGTTAAAAGCAAAGGAGGGATTTACTTTCTTATTTAATGTAAATGTATATACCATAATTTATTCATTGAAAGATCTGTCATATTTATGAATAATAAAGAAACTGTTTTAGAAATTAGTTAGCATTAATTTTAAGTAAGACCTTTATTTTTAAAAGAATGGTATAATTGAGTAGAACTTAAATTCCTGTAAGTTATGAAGCAAAAGTGTTTAAAAGAATTTCGATTTTGAAAATTTATGTATGAATTGTATGCTCTGCTTTAAAAAAGTTATCCCATTGTAATTTAATGTTCAGTTACTTGCATCTTATTGATTTATTTATATGTAGGTTATTCATAATGTATTTTAGAAGATCCAAGTTAAAAGGCATTCACAGCAAAATTTTCCATATAGTTGCGTAAAATAACCTTGGAGGATAGAAATTTAGTGACCTGTTTGTTCCGATAACTTCAAAAAGAGCGACATCCACAAAAAATATAGTTGAACAATTGGTTGCTTTGTAGGAGCCAAACATGTATAAATCTTTGTACTGCAGTTACATGTAAAAGTTATAATCATATCAGAAAATCTAACCCCTTCCAAGCTGAATTTTTCCTGAGTTTATGGGTCAAAAAATGTCAATTTTGCATCCGAATCACTATCGGTTTCAGAAGAATCTGATTCTGAAATATATAAGTGATATTCATCTTCAATATCATCTAAATCAGATTCACTCAAATCAGAATCATCAGGCTGCACACAAGCCATGATAATAAAAAATTGAATTAAAAAATCAACTATTATCTATGAATTCTTACAAAAAAACTAAAACAGATCTTGGATCAGTTCACTTTCAGCCTGCAATTAGTATTGTGCTACCATCTAGTGGCTAGAAATGTCAACAAAAATCATCGAAGCAAGCATATAAAGAATAATTCGTGAAAGGCTTGCTACGCAGTGTAAAATTTTATATTACCCGAGCTATACTCGGGATGAGCCAGATTTGAACGATTTGATCCAAAGCCAGGGAAGGGATTAAAGTAAATGGGTTGAACAAACTGTTTTATGCTTTATATGCAACTAATAATAAAGCACAAGATGGATCTTGCAGTGACTCAGAATTGTTTTAATCCCTTGAGGGGATTGCTGGGGTAAATGCTATTCTAAAGAAATTAAAGGCAGGAAAAATTCTTAATATGTGAAACATTTTATTTTCAGGTGGCAGGATTTCAACTATTCAGTTAAATAAAATTAACGTAGTGTTTCCGGAAAGGGCTAACTTATAAAAATTTGTTGTATAATAATTCCTTGTGTTTTGAATTTGTTTAACATGTTAGGTACCACAATGATTATACAAGACTGACCTGTGGGGCTAATTTTTGTTAAGGCTTATATAAAACGTGTCCACAGGTGAGCACGCAAGGCTAAAAAAAAGGGATGTAAAATGTTCATAGGTGGTTCACACAGTCTGAATAAAGAAACTGAAAATGACCACCGGTGGGCACATTGAGCACAACGTGTTAATAATACTAATTTGGCTAACTGAATTTAAGTTTTCTGTGTAATTGTTTGTTGAAATATTTCTCTATATTGCAGTATTTCACTAACGAATTCTACTTGGGAAAACCTGTATCTAAACGCCTGTGTGATTTAATTTATGAATTACATTTTATTAATTGTGGCATGATGGCCTTTGTGATACCCCAGTTAGAGGGTAAATTAAAAGTAAGTTTTTTTTATATTTAATAATTCTGTATATAAATAGATGTACTCCATTCTGTCATCCTTGTTATTTTAGTTTCAATTTATTATTCTGTTAAATCTTTTGAAAGTTTTACATTTTATAAAAAGAATCTGTCTTAGAGGTAGTAGAAGGTTTGTTAGAAAGAAACAAAATGCAGGTTTATTTGTAAAAATAGATGCTTAGAAATGTCAATACTATATACAGGGTTTGTACTCCTCCTGAAATTCCTGAAAAACTCCTGAATTTTGCTTTTTTTTTATCTAAGGGCCCTGAAAACTCCTGAAAATTGTGTTTTTTATCCTAATATTTCTTTTTGTCTCCTGAAAAATTACACTTGAAGAGCAAAATATAAAATTATGATAAAACATAAAAATATGACGTTTCCGTTTTTCCTTATTGATAGAAAGTCGCTGGAATCCGGAATTCTTATTTCTGATCTTACTTAGCGCTGAAAGAGTCTAACGCACATGTTCCGAATCACCACAATTGGGAAAGATGGGAGAATTAATATTTAGCATACTTTTTTGCCAATTTTATAAAAATTTCCACACTACCCCCTTCTCCCCTAAATTGATTTTTTTCATGCTATCTCCTGAATTTTCTGTACTGTACTTCTGAAAAAAATCCTTAGAAACTCCTGAATTTTACTATCATATATACAGTATGAACCCTGAATATAAGTAAAAGATTGGTTTTAAAAAAAGACAATGTTTAAAATGAATTGCAGTTTTCAAATATCTGCTGATTGCAAAGCAGATGAAGTGTACATCTCTTGCTTAATTCACAACTGATGTCGAGCTTTTTGCCATCTGTTTCGTTTTAACCTGTTTATTATAGTTAAGTTTGAAGTGTTTTTTTTTTTATCTGAATGAATATTTTTTGGTGATTTTTACTTTCACATGTTAGAGAATTTGATGGAATTAAGTGCTATGAAATTTCCGCAACCCCAGTATGATTCTGTAGGATTTGATTTGGAGTCATGATCTATAATTAAAGAAATCGGGACTTGAAATTAAACACAGGAAACTTGAAGAAATTCATCTTCTAATAGAACATCAATAACTCTAATCGAATTTAAAAGCATTTTAACTGGCTTATAAATTGCTATAATACAACAAATTAATATTTTTAAAATTAAATTTTGGCAATTCCTTTGACTACATTAGAGCCTGAACTCTGCTTCTCAACATTAAAAAGATTAAGATATTTTCTGGGACTCACTATGAATCAGGATTAGGGTGTAAAAAAATTGATTTGTTTAAATTTGATTTAAATCGGATTTTTTAAATGTATTTAAATCGGACTTTTTCAACTAAAATCAGATTTTTTTCAAAAACAAATTAAATCAGATTTTTTAAATAAGTTTAACTACTCTATATATAGAGAGCTAGTAAATAAAAGACAAAATTGTGGATAGTATAAATCTGTAAATAAAATATTTCTATGTTTGGTATGCAAATAACGAAATAAAAAAACTATTTAAAGTATTTTGTCCCAAGTGGATAACTTTAGGAGCATAACAGAATTGAATTGACAGATCATATAATGACTTGCTTTACAAATTTTAAAACAAAGATTTTAGAAATAAGAAATAAAGCTGTACAGAAATGTTAATCACACACAATAACAATATTATTATTTATTTATTTAAAGATTTGAACAGAAATGCCAGTTTGACAGTTATTTTCACCCTTAATTGATTTCTTAATTTACTGTGTACGAAACCAAAGGTAGAAAACATTCTTTTAACCCCTGCAGATGTGGCCTGTGCAGTCATAAGTTGCTCTATTACTAATAGTTCTTTTGACAGAATACAATTTTTTAAAACTGACAAAGACTTCCACTACCTTATCTTCAAAGAAGGGTCCATTAAATGGCTCTACACGAACAATAAACTTCAGAAGAATAGCCATTGCAGATGTGTCTTTGTAGTTTTCTTTGACAAATTCAATTGCTTTATTTTTTTCATCTGTACATATATGTTTTCTGGCCGAAATGTTGGGGACAATAGATATGCTAAGAAATGTACTAGTGTCAAAGCTTGGTCATATATGTTTTTGAAGGATTTATTCAAAACAGATTTCTTGCAATTAACAAGCACTTTGTTTTCCTTTAGGTCTGTTTCCAGCTTTTTTCATACATTAACTGCTTCAGCAATACTGCGGCGATCTCTCAGTATTCAATCTAAAGCAATCGAAATTGTTTTCAAATGAAGCAATAAGTCCTCCACATTTCTTTTAATGCCCATATTCATAAGCTTTGATGTTATACCTTCATCAAATGCGTCTCTATTTTCATCTACAAATGTGCATTAAAATTGGCCAGTTCTTAATGTAATTCTCTAAAGAATCACACATGGTGTTCCAATGCACTTTTGTGGGTAAACTTAGGCCAACACCTTTTCTTCCTTTACTTTCATTGAATTTTGCTCTAGCAAACTTATTGTTGCGAAAATATTTGATTATTTGTATCACATGTTCTGTTACATTGGGGAGTTCCAAATCTTTTGCAAGCAGGTTTAAAATATGTGCCAAACAACCATATCACACTACACCAATGTTGTCTTTAGTTTCTGTTTCCAATGCTTTCCTCATATTTACTAGATTAGCTGCATTGTC
This sequence comes from Araneus ventricosus, assembly GCA_013235015.1. Lineage (NCBI taxonomy): Eukaryota > Metazoa > Arthropoda > Arachnida > Araneae > Araneidae > Araneus > Araneus ventricosus. Next base: position 122,496 of record BGPR01001260.1, on the reverse strand, counting down.
AGTCACAAAACTGCGAATATCGCAGTTGAATTTGTCTTGTGCATTCTTTATGGCAGTAACTGCCAAATCTGTGAAACTTTCACCAGTATGGGGTGTTCTGGAAGTGTCAATCATGTCCATTAGATGCACATTTCCCTCCATGGTAGTCTCACATATACAAACTACAGGTTGATTATGCACATTTGACCACCCATCCAAAGACATACATCAAGTTTGATTTTTTTAAATTATCATAACAATTTTCCATTTCGAACTGATAGACTTTATTTAGCAAATTGCCGCCTAAATCAGATTTGCTGGGTGAAAAGTATCCAGGGGAGGAGTATCTCACATTAATTTTTTTAAATGGTGATTTTCCACACTAGGAAAAGATGTATTGGTAACAAAAGTGCTTGTTAAACTCTATTATTTCTTACTGGCTGGATAACGTTTTTATTACAAAAGAAGACAGATCTGAAATTTCCAACATTTTATCTTTCTCGGATGTAGAACAAACAGATTTGCGTTTTAAATTTGATGGACCTGGAAGGCATAGACTGTTTTTAGTATTACTATTAGTGTTAACTTCTACTTGAGCACCTAAAAAAACAAAAAAATATTAATGAGAATGAGTTAAATTAAACTTTTCTTCAAATATTAGGATCGAAGCTAAATTTTTAAATAAAGAAATAGATTTTAAAGGTTTAAAAACCCTATTAAAACATTGTTCTATTGTCACTTACACTGATTATATATGGTTAAAATAAACTTTTTGGCCTTTACTAAACACTAGTTGTTATATCTGTGTGGAAAAAACATTTTGACCCTTAAAATCTTCCTAATTTGTAACAGGTTTCTTCAGTCAATTAATAAATAGTAACTAACTATTAATATAAATAAAAAATAAATTATAATTACGCAAAATTATTCTAAAATATTTCTGTTTACATTTTAATTATTTGCAATGTAATAATTAAACACATGACATTTACCATTAGAAGTTTGTTGTCTTCATTTACACTTGCACAAATGAAAAAATGATTATTTAATCTTGCAACCAGACCTTGCATTTCTTTTCCACATTTTTTGCAAACAGCTCTGCTCCCTTTTTTACCTACTTCGAATTTATCATTAAAATAAAACCAAATTGGATCCTTTCTTCTTCCAGCAGACATTTTTTAATAGTTTAAACTAAGGCCTTCCTTAAGTAATATGTAAATGATAATCACTTCTATAACAAAAATCTAATACTTATGCTCAACAGATAGCCATGTGCTAGAGCTAGAAAGGAAATGCAACTGAGAATGTCAATCTCATATCTCCTAATCCCAAATGGTACAGGGTAAGGAACAAAGAAAGGGGAAAGGGTCATAAGAGGAAGAGAGACTTTGAATTAATATGTGACAGGGGTGGAGTTAAAATAAACATGCCCCTTTTCTCTGCATCATTTTCAGAGGAGCAAATCACGATTTCTGTTTACAACTGAGATAGTTTTTTTTATTAAAAAATTAGTTATGGGAATGTAAATTTCACTGACTTCATCTGTTTCATTTCTTTTTTTATTTTCATTATTCTCTTCTCTTTTATTTATGCGGATTGATTCACCCATGCTTTGGTAGTATTCTTGCTTCGCGGATTTTTTATCCAGACAGGAAATTGGTATTGTGTCATCCTAACTGGATTATTAAAGCATTTTAATGGACGAATATTGGCGCCACTGAGTTGTTGTAACTAATGTTTTGGCGATTCCTTTTCAAAAGAAGCATTCTTTTTGGGCATGAAGATAATTTCTTTTGTTACTGGATCAAATACGATTGTTTGCCAGTTTTTGTTAAAAGTGTTCTTTCTTTTTCTTACTTAATTATAGAATTCTCCCTTTACTTTATTTTTTATTACTTATAAGATTTTTATTAATAAATCTGTGACAATTAGATCTGAGATATTGTTGGCAAGCTGAAAGCCCGTCTTAGAGGGGCACAAATCTTCTAGTATATAAGAATGGTCAAGTGAGGATACACCCTAGGGACAAAAATAAAGAAAAAAGGTTGTACTGACTAAGGCAGCACTAGTTAGATTTAGATTTTCAAGAGGATTTCTAGAGTTTTTTTTAAAAAATGAATTTAATCAAAGATTTTTTTAAAAATCAATTGATTTAAATCATGATTAAAAATCACTGATTTAAATCATTTACACCCTGATCAGGGTGGATTTTATAGTTCTTGCAATGATTTTAGTAGATGAAATATGAAGCGTATATTCATAAGCGAAAAATCATTAATCTTTTTCCTGTAAGCAAATCAAGGTGGATAAATTCTATGTTTAAGTAGTTTTTAATAATACTTTTGTTTTATTTATACCATAAATTTTTTCTTGTGAATAAATACCGGAACAGTTTCCATGCAATAGTATTTAGCTTAACCCTATGCTAAGATCTTTTTATTGCTCATCTGCATTTATGTAAATCTTTACAAATCAAGAAGAGGAATGTAAGAAAAATTATTAAAAAAAGTCAGTTTTGATTTTAAATTAATTACTTAAGAAACTAAGTAAATTCTAATTAATGAAAATTTACCATGATTTTTTATAATGTATATCAATTTGTATAAAGTCAAAATTATAGTAAGTAAATTATTTTATTAACTAAATATTAAATTATTTGTGATTAAAAATGTCCTAAATACAAGTGATGTAAATATGCGGTGTATAGTATAGTACTATGATCACAGTGGGCAAGCTGGCCACTTATATATGTTGATTCTTAAGAACTATCTTTTTTTGCAGTACTGTTAGAATTTCTGAGTTAATGAGCTGCCACTGGAATGATCTTAATGTTGTAGAAGATAAATTTATTATCGATTTAAAATTGAACTGTTGATTATGAACGTTTGTAAAATAGGGCTTGTATTGTTTTTAGGGAAGTTATTTTTTTCTTGCAGTTGTAAATTAACTTTTTCTTCCCTCATTGATGATACTCAATAATACATTATGCTTTTGATTTGAAGAGTAGTGATGAAGAAGAGCGTGAGATCGTAACCGAGGTTGTGGCTAGGATGTTTTCAGATAAAAAATCTAATATGATAGAAGAAAATAAATCCTTATGGACTAGCTTTCTTGCAAGGTAATCTTAACTTTGTGTTATTTATATTTTATTAGACTTATTTGAAATTGATTATTGTGATAGAACTGTAAAACTCTAAACATGCCCTTTTATTGTTACTTTATAGATTCAATGATATCAGTGCTAAGGTCAGATTATGTTGCGTTCAATATGTAAACAATTTTCTGTTGTATCACCCTGAATCAGAAACGGAAGTCACAGGTATTTTGTTTTAACTCTTACTTCATTCAGTGCACTGATCAAAATTAGAATAACAAATTTACATCTGAAGTATTTCTTATTTTGTGTCTTTTATAGAACTTCTAAGGCAACGTTATCATGATACAGACGAAGATGTCCGTCTTAAGGTTACTTCAACAATATTTAGTGCTGCAAAAGAAAATATCAAATGTATCAATGATACTATTCTCTTTCACATGAAAGAAAGAATGTTAGATACAAAGGTTTGCATTTTGTATCATTTATGATATGTCGTTTGGACATGGAAATAGTATAAAAAGGATTATAGTAATTGGCTAGTTGATGGTATTAGAAACATTTCTGGGTAGTGTGTAGCTTAAGGGTTAATTGATATTCCATAATTTTTCCAAAAGAAATATAGATGTGAATGAAGATTTTTAAAGCTATATTTGGTAGCTTAAGCTTGATATATATATATATATATATATTTTCAGTTTCGCATCCGAAAAGAGTCTCTATTAGGCGTAGCAAAGCTTTACAAGCAGTATGTACTTGATTCAGAGTATGTAGACCCAGCTACAGAGAAACTGCTTAGTTTTGTGAAAGACAAAGTCTTGTATAACTATTATCAATCAACTCTTGAAGATAAGTAAGTTTACATTTATCTTATTTATTAATATATCTTCCATTTTTCTAAATATTTACTTTATGGTATTGCATGAAAAAATTGCAATTGTCAGCATAAGCCAGTTTAATTACTTTTAATATTATAATTAATTTCATTTTGCATTATGTTGACATCATTTGTTAAATACATTTAAAAATTGATAATAAATTTTATGCAGTGTGAATATAGTATTTATGAAATTTTTACTTCCTCTGTATATTTTAGTATAAAGTGATAGACTAAATAAGAGTAAATAGTAAAAACGGACCTGCCAACCCCCAGATTTGAAAAAGCGGGAGACATTTTCAATTATACATACACAATCACAAGGGCCAACATTTACTTTATTTAATTTGTGCACAAATAAGGTGGAGAGGGAGTCTAATGAGACAATCTTTTACTTTGGCTCTATTTTTCTCAAAATTTTATTTTTTTACAAAAATAAAATGTATTGATTTTTAAAAATTGCTTAGATGGGTTTTAAAATAATCTTATCAGTTTTTTAAAGACACTTTTTTTAGTCCTCACTCTTCCATACATATTTTATATCTCGACAGTATTACCAATATAAATTATTGACTTACCTATATATTTTTTTGTACTTTAGAGCTTTAATTTATGGATTTACGTTTCTTCATATATATATATGTATGTTTCTTGATTATAGTTTTTTCATATTTACAGTTGAGTTCTACTTACAAATAATTTACAATCCTATTTATAAATTACATGACACTCCTTTACTTTTACTCCTTTAAAGAAGAAATTGTTGCAGATTTTGCCAGAAGCAATTGAAAACTCAAACGTGCAAATGGTACAAAATGCATACGATTTATCTTCTTTCGAAGCGATAATAAACGAATATTCCTCGGAATAGGCCTTGGTAAGTACTGTCTGGTATTTCGTTTTAGATTCTTTTGATGACATCAGATCTGGACTAATGGAAAAAGAAATACATGACAAAAAAAATTTTTTTTGAAGTATTTTTTCGGCAATACCCCTGACACGAAGAGATATACAAATTCTCCCTCCCTAGAAAACCCATGGCGATAGTCACTAGTCAACAAGCGTGGACATGATAACGCGGCAAAGAGCTAATGAAGAATCCGTAGAGGAATGACGTCACGCATTCGAAATTTGAGAAGAATGTGGTCGCGGCAAGCGCTGGATTTTTCTTTCGCTGCTCTTTTACTGCTTTTTTTATTACTATTTATTTGCTCCGATTTCTCAAAAATACTAAAAAGTGGGAGGAAATCAGTGAGAATTGGGGGGCTAGAGGAATTGTTAAAAATCTGGAGACTCCCGCCAAAAGCCGGAGAGTTGGCAGGTCTTGTAAAAACGGTAAATTTTGTATTATTGACTAACGTTGAAAATTAAAAAAAATTGGAATAATCAAATATTAATAAAAGTTAATGTGTGTCTGTTGGTGCTGTACTAGGCAAACCATTTGACCTAGAACTATGAAATTTGGCACCAAAGAAACGTCCCCACCTTTAGAAGGGATCTACAGTTGGATTTTTTTTTTAAATTTTAATTAAAATAGCGAAATTTTGACATTTCTGCTCATTACTTCCAAAAATATTTTTGCACCATCTTTTTAAAAATTCAAATATTATTGCTAATTTTGCTTATTATTATTTTGTTGTTGTTGCAAGCACTTCATTTAGTGAGCAACCAAAAAGAGTTTTCTTTAAATTTCTTCGTATCTAAAAGCTTGTGAACTCGCAGGCTATAAGATAGCAACTTCTCAGATTCTTGCTTGTAAAAGTTTTGTCATCTTTTGAAATGCATTTTTGAAGTACTTGTTACTATTTTATGTCCTTATATACACTAATTTTATTTACATAAATGTTTAAAATTAAATATTTTTCTCTTATAGATTTCTGGTTGAGCGTATTCTACACACTTGTCTTGTCCCTTATCAGACTTGTATGGAAAAAAGAATGAAACTGCTATATCAGTTCTACTGCACAATTGATGATAGAGCAGCAAGGTTAGAAAAATGTCTTATTTTCCATTAAACATTATTAAATGGTTGCTTTAAATATTTTTTATTTTATATTGCTTTTTTAAGCATTTGATTTGACATTCAAAACATTTTTTAAGTAAAAGAAGCTGTAAAAAAAATATTAAAAAAAAATCTGTGTTTATTATTTAGGTATTTCATTATCAGAAAATTAATTAAAGAAAATGTAATTTATTATTCTAATAATTTTTTCACAAAACAAAAAAATATTCTTTTAAATTTTACTAAATTAAACGTTTTATTTGTTCGTGAATTTTGTTAGAAATGATAAATTTATTTAACTGGAATTTGTTGAAATTAAGCACTGATGAATTTAATTTTGCTAGTTGATTAAATTTGCCCTCAATTATTACTCATGTTTCAGATATTTGTAATATAAAATTTAGGAATATACTGGCTTTAAAGCACTTCCTTTAGTGCCATGTACATGTAATAAAATAAAATTTTATATTGTTTTTAATTAATTTTCAGATATTTTTACATAATATTTGTATATTTGTTAAATTCTTTGCATATAATCCTTTTAAAGCAAATAAATACTTCATAAGAGTTTTAATTTTTTTATCATTGGTTTTTTGGCTTTTATTTTATTCAGAAATAATTCAAGAAGCTCTTATAGTCTTCCTAATTTGAATTTGCTTATATTTCAGAGTTAGAAAATTAACCTTTTGTTATTGTTGCATTGAAATAGTAAGATAATTTGAATCTGGCATTGTTCAATTTGGCTTAAAATGTCCATCCAAAGTACCTGCCTAGATGTCCTTTATGTACTTATTTGGCAATTCTACAAACATGATGGGCAAGCAATAGTATGTCCTTGTTATGTTCTCTTTTTGGCTGGAATTTGAGCATGAAAACCTTGTTGTAAGAGGGTACTAATATGAGCATAAACATGAATTCACAATTGCAGTTCATGGCTTATTTAAAGATTTTGAGAATATGACATCAAATTCCCAAAAAGAAAAGAATTAAGAAAATTGTTACTTAAATCGCCAGGTAACTTCTGTCACTCAGTACATGGTTTTTCAAATATCAGTTTTTTTAATTATCATTGTTATCTTGAGTTTGTTAGATAGTAGAACTATGTAGAAAAGCCCAAAGATGATTTCTTTTTCTCCCTTCTATTATTACTTATTTTAATTTATAATTTTTACCTAGTATTTATGAATTAGGATGATATGCAAGCAATATTACTATCATTGTTGCAGTTGTTATCAAAATTAAATAGATGCATCAAGGATAAAAAGTTGGTGTGGAGAGAAGGGCCACAGTGGTGTGTTGGTAAGGTTTGGGACTGAGTTCAAAACCCATTTCCACCAAAGATCTATCAGTGTCATGTCAAATCAACAAAAAAAAAAAAAAAAAAATATTTTTACCATCAATGTTTTAGATTGCAATTATATTTTGCCTGATTTATTACCTCCAAGGTGAGGACTACAAATTTTCAGATTATTTGAACGATTTGTGTCCGAGTTATAAATTTTTATAATTTTTAAGGGATTTTAACTCAAGAACTGTTTGTCCTAGAGAGCTGAAACCTGTGTCATTTTGTCCAGTTTTTTATAGTGACTCATAAAATATATAACATGACCAAATTATTTTTTTAAAAAACATTTATTTAGAAAATTAAACTTAAATTTTTTAAAAATTCTAAAAATCAATTTTTAATTTTTTTGAAAAAAAAAGTATTTTATTTAACCTCATATTAGCAAAATTTATGCTCTCCTAGCTGTAATAGTTTCTGAGGTAATGTCTCAAAGCTTGTTGCCATCTTTGTTTGTTGTTTCCCCCTTTTTTAGTCTTTTTGAATATCTCGAAAACTATTCAATTTTCAGTTACATGTAATGCAACAAATTAATGATCATATAATTCCGTACGAACACATGCCTTTATTTTTCTTCTAGCTTTAATAGTTTTTTAAATATTTAAGAAAAACTAAAAAAGGGGGTGATGAAATCCAAAATGATGGCAAACTATGAAACCATTATTTCAGAAACTGTTAAAGCTAAATAAAAAATAAAAGCATGCATTTGTCGGGAATTTTACGTTGTTGAATTTGCTGTATCACGTGTAATTTGAAAATTAAATAGTTTTCAACAAAATGATTTTGTGAGTCCATCATTTTTAGATGTTGCCTATTTCTTGCGTAATAAGATATGGCGGATGTTACCAGTCCTGATTACTTGTTTCTTTCTGATGAAAACAAGTTATTAAAAATTGGTGTGCATTGAGTACTTTGACCCACCATGTTGAAAGAAATTGCTGCTAAACAGCAAGTGCATATAATTAGATTTATTAACAGTGCTTATCAGGGGTGAAAATCCTCCGCGGATCCGCGATTTTCCGCTTTTTTGTATATTTTGTATTTGTAAACTGATATTTATGCAGGACTCTTTTGTGCCTTTATCTTTTATAAAGCAAAATCTGATTTATATATTTTAGGTTTATTATATGAATTTTATAAAAATTATTGATATTATAAAATATTATTCATTAATTGTATCTATTTTAAGAAAGTGAGTAAAAAAACATTGATTTTATAATGTTAAGAATAAGTATTTGTAATTGAAAAAATTCATACATGGCTGTAAGCAAGATCATATTTGTTTCATAATTTTTTTGTGATGAGTAAATCGTTCATTAATAAGTGTTTACTTATCTCTTCCTTAATGTATGTCCCTATTCACGTAAAAATGTAGCTATTCTCGTGAATTTTCCTCTTTTTTGTATCTTTGCTGTTTTCACCCCTGGCTTATATAAATTATGGCAAAGTTAGATTAACATAACATCTCTTGATTAATTTGAATCTTTATGAAACTGATTTTTATAACACTGAGAATTGCTTTTTAAAAAACCCTTAAGAACCCTGTAAACAGGGTTGTCGATTTTTTTGATTTTTTTCAAAAAAATCGATTTATTTGATTTAAATCGGATTTTTTTTATTTAAATCAAGATTTTTTTTATTTTAATGATTTTTTTAAAACTACATATATATATTTAACATTTGTATATTAGACAATGAGCCCTACAGTCATAGAATTATATATATATAACAACATACCAGTCATTAAGCTGTACTTTCTTTTTTAAAAAACAAATTTAAATCAAAAATGTAACAACTATTTAAAAAATATTTGCGAACTAAAATATAAAAATAATATACTTTTGAAGTATAAGACAATTTTATTAAGGAAAAATGTAATAACAATTGCCATTTCTTGACTATAGATATATTATTGTATGTTAGAATATTGGAGAATTTTACATTCAGCTGTTCATTTGTTTCATTACAAACACAAATTTTGAAGCTTTCTCTAATCCTAATTTGTTCCACCTAAAACATTAAATAAAAGATTTTCTAGATTAAATTTTTAAATTCAGGCTTCGAGGTGCACTGAGTCACCATCAGGACTACCTGTGTGCCAAATTTCATGACTGTAAGTGTGATAGATTCGTCTGGACATTGCGCACAACATTGCCTTTTATAAGTATAGATTATAGTTTAAATTGCACTATGTAGATGTTTGTATTTCTTTTGGAACATTTATATGCATTACTTAATTATCTTACATTTGAACATTATTGCAATATAAAAACTTTGTTGTCCCCAACACTATTTAGTTTTCTCCAGTATTAAAATGAAACTCACTGCATTTTACTATGTTCTTTCTTTGTGAACATGATCCTTTCACAATATTTATTTTATTTTATAAAAAAAGGAGCATCTAATACTTTGCATCTTATTGTGTTGCTCATTAGAGATTTTTTTTTAACCCTTTGCGGCGAAGTGTGCCAGTTAATGGCACACCTAATTTCACTCGCTTCTCAAACGTTAAATTCAACTATAAATGGAAAATAATAGGTTTAGGATAGAGCTAATAGTACTCCTTTTAGAATGTATATAGCAGTCTTATGAAATTTTGTTTCGGAATAGGAATTATTAGAGATAAAGTTTGGGAAAATTCCTTGACTCGGAGATAAGAAATTTTTCAGTTCTGGACGTTTAACAATTTTAGCAAAGTAACTCGAAAATTTTGCTCCAATATTCTTCAAGTTTTAATTCATAATTTTCTGTAAGATTCAACAATAATTTTTGCGTGTATCAAGGTGCTTGCATCTAAGGGGTTCTCACGAGGGGGTGACCCGAAAGGGGGATGACCCCCCTCTCGGAATGAAGTAAGTTTTTTAAGAAAACTTTTTTTGTAGATTCTATGTATAGACAATAAACTAAACCCATTCATGATGTTTTCTCATCATATTTTCAAATAATTATTGCCTTGCACTGCAAAGGGTTAAAATCTAATTTGTTTGTGTTCTCAAAAATAAAGATATGAAAAGTACTCTAGTTATATCAATTCAAGAAAATATTTTTTTATGTTTTATATATTCTTTCTTTAAATATGATTTAAAAATACTTTAAAATCACTATTTAAAGATACATGAACAATTTTATTTCATTAAAGCAGTTTAACTTGATATTTAAAATAAAGGGATTTAAATCGGTGATTTTTTTAAAAAAAATCAGTTGATTTAAATCGCGATTTAAATCAGTGATTTTAATCAACTGATTTAAATCACCACAACCCTGCCTGTAAATAAAAAAAAAATTGTGAAACCTTTCTGGATGACGTGATGAGTATGAAAACTTTAATTGCCTAAATTATTATTCTTTATTCGTTATCAAAATTATATTACTTACATTTGCTTATGTTTCTATTTCAGGGCATTCAAGGAAATATTGAGAAATCAAAAGCAGTAAGTAGTCCATATTCAAACTCTTAATATTCGTGTATTGGCAAAGCATTATACATTCGCGTGCAGAAAATATCTAGAAAGATTATTAACACTTTTTGATATTTTTAATTTGATATTGTTAATACATGACCTTTTCCAGCTCACTTCTGCTTAGCAGTTGCAGTGTTAATAACTTTAAGAAATCTTGGCTACATTAGATGCTAGATTTTGCCTGTTTTCTTAATGTAAAGTAACAAAAACAATATAACAAGGTTATTTTCCCAAGGAGAAAGAAAAATATTCAATGAAATTTTAAATTCTTGAGAGTTTTATACAATTTTAAACAAAAATGCTTTTTTAAAATTAAAAATAAACTACTTGAAAGTAACATAACATTTTAATATTGTTAAAATTGATCTGTATAAAAGGGCTACTTGTATGTTGGTTTGATTTTAATTTTGTAGGTTTCTTTAGTAAAATTACCTGGTTGGTATGCTATTTTCATTACCACATTTTAAAAGACACTTCTTAACTAACTGCTCACCTTTTTTTTTTTATTTAAAATATACTGAAGCAATTAAAAGTCAATATGCTTTGTTAATATCATGGAAATAATTTGAATATGTAATCTAAATCATTTCTTTGTTGTCTTTTCATAAGTTGCATTAATTGAAAGATTTAAAAAAAAAAAAACCTCCATTTTTGTATATTTGATTTTTTTTTTAAATCAAATTTAAGAGCTTTCATAATTAAGAGATTTTGATATTGTGCCCCAGAATAGATTAAATCTTGGCTGTGAAAATTGTCAGATAATTTTCTAGATATTGTTTGTCTGTTATTTTAATTCTGCTTATTATAATTCTTTTGTTTTCAGTTGTTAAATTATTTTTCTTTTGCAGTATGCGATCACTTACAATTGGACTCCTAGAAATTATTCAACAGAAAAGATCAGAAAAGAAAAAATTACTTGAGGCTAAAATTAAAACGATTGCAAGTAAGTTTAAAAATTATGTATACAAAATTTTTTTTTATTCCTTAAAAATGTATCTGCCAGTTACGAAATTTAAAAATTTCTGATTGAGAAAGATTTAGTATGTCAAGCACTATATATATGTATAGCATACAGCTGTATGCTGCATAAACTGCATTGAGAAATTTAACATTTTTACTTATTTCTGGAGCACTGGGTGAATAGACAAAAAATAAAATCTGAGTCCTGATTACAGAATGTAATCAAATGATAATCATAAATTTAACATAAAAATAGTCTAATGTAAATATTATTAATATATGCATGTACAGTAGGGGGGGGGGGCGCTTAAAATCATACTGTTACATTTTCAACTGAATGGTTGTAGAAGTTCATTAGCATTAAATCTCCTGGTTGTGTGCGTGACAAGAACGATACACTACTGAATATGAAAAGTTATAAATGAATGTGTTAACAAAAAACAGTAGTGATTGTGACGAAATAAGCATACTTGAATGTGACCCATTGTTGACAAAAATTATATATATAAATTGATATATTCTGCAGATAAGTCATTTTAACACATTGACTTCCAATCCCGCGCTAGCGCTTTATGTGACGTCATTGCGGAGGAGCTGATCACGACCTGGCACAGGAAATGCTACGTTTCAATATTTATTTTCCAGTAAGGTTTTATGTATATAAGCTGGTATTGGCGTGGAATGAAGGTTAGAAACTAGTTGTAAATGTATGTGGTTTCAATTTTTTTTCTTCTATTTACTGAAAATATGACGTTGTTTATTTCTTATAGTAAGTTAGTCAGCAGATGGGTAGAACCTACTTCTGTGTCACAGCATTAACTACCAACGACTAACTATCACAGCTTCACATGACTGGCAGTCAATGTGTTAACTTTCTGAAATGAGTTTATTGTGCAGAAACTCTGGGGACACATATCTAATTTAAATATCTTCAAATGATTTCTTTCCAAAATAGCAACTTTTAGAGTAGTAGTTTGGTTAAAAGAACAATTTTTGTTGAAGAGAACAGTTTTTGTTACAAGGTTATAAAAAATTGTTAATGAAGCGTAGAAGTAAAATACAAAACAAATAATGTGAAAATGACAGGTAAGATATTTAACAGTAAATCAGTTTTGATGCAAGTGCTTGTCTGAGGGAAAAAAATATTCTTTATTTTGCTACATTCATTTTGACTCTCTCTTATTTGGCATCTACAGAATTTCAAAGGAAAAAATCGTTATGTTAGATATATTTTGTATTTGTAATCTTAATTTTGACTTCCAGTGTATAAACCATATTAACATACCCTCCAACTGTTACGGAATTTCCATAGTTGCTACAGATTTTAAGTAAAAACTACGGTGTTATGGATATATAGTGAAAAACTACAGATTGTACAAAAAAATGTCCAATTCCCCGCATCTGCATGGGTGCCACTCTTCAGTCCTGAGGATGGAATTCCGTCTTTTTAAAAATTTGGCAGATAGAATTCTGTCTCGGTAAAAAATCAGTGAACAAAATTCCGTTTTCCACCCCCAAAAAATTTTGATGGATTTTTATTTCCTTGCATTCCATGATCATTGTGAAATAAGGCAGCAATGACGTCACTTCCCGATGAAGGCTGAACTCCAAAATCTGCAACTAGCATCTCCAGATAACCGGGTCATAATCTTTTGCGCATGTGCTAATGGAAAATCCTCCTATTATTGGGGGTTGCTAGTGCACTGCACAACGTTGCCGAACGGGAAAATGTAACTTTGAATCTGGCTTCCGCTTTCAATGTATTTGTTAACGTTTTTCTTTGCGTTCAAATTTTCACATTTTCATTTTTGTCTACTAATTGCTACGGATTAAAATATTGTATGGAATTAAAATGGACTTCATCGAGATAGGTCAACAATTTAACGATGCTGGAGTTAGAAATAAAGGGCGCTTTGAGTGGCTCAAAGAAAAAGATCAGAATGAAGTATCTTTTAGCGAATGGAGTAAGAAGATAAATAAAGTTGGCCATTGTTTTTGTTTTGTTTGCCCTAAGAAAATAAGCTACGGAAATAATAGTAAGAAGGCATTAAAAAAGCATGCAGATGACAAAGTTCACCAGAGGAATTTTCGTTGAGTTCAATGTGCATCTCTTTTTCCAGGATCAAAACAAGTAAGTGAAAATGCAACTCTTTCCTTGAATGATAGAAGGCAAATCAAAAGGCTGTTCTTGCTTGTTTTGTTGCTGAGAGTTCCTTGCCATTTTCTCATGCCCAAGCTAGTAGAACTTTGTCAAACATTGGCAAAAGATAGACCAGCTTTGTCAAAGCTTAAGATGGAGAGGACTGCTGCAACTATATACAGTGGCTCCAAAAAGTGTTCGTACACTTACGATTTTCAATGAAATAGGGCTGTATCCATGAATTAAAATTAATATTTCGGAATAGGTATTTAATAATAAAATCTATAATCTATTCTTAACAAAACTACATGAAATATTTTAAAAACGTAGTAAAATTTATTTTTAAGAAATCAATAATCAAAAAGTAACAAAAACTTTATCTCACAAAAATCTTCGTACACTTAAAAAAATGTCTACATATTAGTAAATATTCTAATTTTTCGTTAAATTAATATTTAGTAGGATATCCTTTAGCATCCACAACAGCTTTTAAGCATTTGGGAATAGATTTCACTAGTTTTTTAATTTCTGCATCAATGTTCATCCATTCTTCCATCATAACTGTTTTTAGTTCGCTTTTAGTTTTAATGTCGTGTTTTCGTACTCTAACCTCCAGTTATCTCCAAATATGTTCTTATTGGGTTTAAATCTGGCGATTGAGGTGGTGTTTTCAAATTTTGTGGACAATTATAGAGACACCAGAGGCGAACGTTGAGAGCCGTGTGCATAGAATCGTTATCTCGATAAAAAAAAAAAATGTTTCCAATACCCAATTTTTGGGATTGGATAATTTTAAATTGTCTTTTAAAATATTTAAATAAAGAGCATGATTCATTATGCCATCAAAAAATACCAAATTACCTAGTTCTGATGCTGACATGCACCCACACACAAGGACACTTCTACCGCCATACGTAACTGTTCCAACTAAGTTCTTGGGATTAAGCTCCTCATTTTTTCTTCTCCGTACCATCGGAACCAAACATGTTATATTTGCTTTTATCTGCAAATAAGACACTATTCCAACACGTTTTGGGTTTATTTAACATTTATTTTGCGAAGGAAAGCATGAGCTTTCTGTTTTTTGCACTAACAAAAAATTTTCTGCAGTCAGAACGCCCATTTAATCCAGCTGCTTTGAGAACTCGTCGAACAGTTTCAGGTGAAATTGGAATAGAAAATTTTTCATTAAATTCTGCAGAAACTTTTAAAGCACTCAAACGTGGATTTTTCACAAATTCTCTAATTCTAAATCTCTGATCACGTTGTGTTAACTTTGCCGGTCGAACTTTTCTTATCTTGTTTCTGCTCCGATTTCTTCTTTAAAGCGTTTTATCACATGTTGCCTTGTAGAATGGGATAAATTAACTAATTTAGCGATATTCCAAACTGATTTACCTCTACTATGATGAAAATAATCAATTTTCGAATGCTTATTGTTGTTTCTTTACGACTATGAGCCATTTTTAAATAATAAATAGAATATTAAGGTGTAAGCAAGCAAAAATTAAAGCCAAACGATTTTCTAAATGCCACCACAATGCAAAAATAAGAATAAAGTGACAGACGGTAATTTAAGTTTTGAATTTATCCGAAAATATTTCAGTGTACGAAGACTTTTATGAGATAAAATTTTTGTTACTTTTTGATTATTGATTTCTTAAAAATAAAGTTTTACTATGTTTTTAAAATATTTTATGTAGTTTTGTTAAGAACAGTTTATAGATCTTATTATTAAATACCTATTCCGAAATATTAATTTTAATTTATGGATAGAGCCCTATTTCATTGAAAATCGTAAGTGTATGAACACTTTTGGTAGCCACTGTAACTCAGGGATGAGATTCTTCCGCTTTTTTGTTATTTTGGAGAAATTTCGCGTGCCCCCCCCCCCCCTCTCCAAATTCCTCTTTTTTGATTTCCGGTTTGTTTGTTTTTTCCCGCCACAAAAATTTTCTTTTTCTAACCGAAAATTCCACTTTTACTTAAAGAAAAGTTGGGAAAGTATTCTCGACCGCATGGTTTAATTCCACTGTTTAGGAAACTAGATGATTCATCTTCTACTGACGAATAAACATTATATCTACAAGGATGAACATTCCAACATATTCTGTGCCATTCAAAGTATTAATTACCACCTTTTTGCAGAAAACAAAACCTCTGTGGCATATTTTGCAAAAAAAAAAAAAGATTTTTTGCATGTTGAAAAAAAATTAGTTAAAACTTAAGGTCATCTTGTGGGGCGTACCAAGATGAAGAAATAAAAAAAAAATGGAACAAAAACAAATAAACTACATCAAAAAAAGAAAAACTCCTGTCAAAAGAGGTAGCTAAAAAGCTATGTGCAATTGCTGCAAGAAAGCAGAGAATAAGACAAAAAAAAATCTTCTCAAAATAAAAAATAAAACTGATGATTTACGTAGGCATTCTAGAAATAATGTAGTCCCGGCAACTATGCCAGTAATTAAACAAAGACATACTAATGAAGACTGTGCAAAAACTTTAGCCTCTACCGAAAATAAATTTGCAGAGGATACAAACACATCCTTTATTGAAGAAAAATCTCTCAAAGATAGGAGCCCTCCAAAAGAAGGGGTGAAGCGTGTTAATGGAGATTTGTTACCAACAAAAGCCACACAAATAAAAAAACGAAAGAAAACCATTTCTTTAATAATTAAGGAAATGTTTCAAATAACAATAATGCTAAATGAATTTGTCATTGTAACTGTACAATTTCTTGACCCCTCTCCCTTTATAAGGTGCAAAATCATTGTGCTGTTACTTTTGCAAAAAAAGTATAAAAATAAAAGAAATAAAACAGAATTCAGTATATGATACATTATTATAATTTATAAAGAGCTAATAAACTGTACACAATTGCATGAAGCAAAAGAAATTATTTGTCCTTGTTTTTATTTATTTTTTTACCTAACTTCTATCAAAAGGCTATTAAATATAATTCTTCGCAGACTTCTGTTGGGTGAATGTTGCATCTCAGTGATGTTCATGTGGGAAATATGTTTTAATGTCTAATTTTGTATTTTCTGATGCCCCTGATGCTGTGTTCAACTTTGTTAATTTTTAATGTAAATAATTTAATATTCTTTTTCTTATTTATACATACTGAATTATAAATAATTAAGTTATTAATTATTACAGTGTAATATCTTCATCATGTTGCATGGTCTGATGTTTTATTTCTTAAAACATCTTTTGCGTACAAATTATGGTACAAATTTTTTGCCTGCACATGATTTGAGTCTTTTTGCTTTTTTGCCAATCTCATCCCTGATAACTGGACATGGTGTGGCTATTGGTTATTGTTGTTGAGTTTTATGGCACAAGAGCCAGTATGGGCTATGCTGTGCCAAGCGTATAGTGCAAAGTGTGACATGGTGAGGCAAAAACTTTTAGAGAAGAATTAGTTGTCAAGTTGAATAAAAATAACTTCTCCATGAATGTAGATGAAGCCACTAATAATAATGGTGATAAAATCATCAATGTTCTTGTCAGTGTTTATGATGAAGAAAAAGAAAGAAAAAAATCATAACTTATCATCTAGGTTCAAAAAAGAAAACATATCCACTGCAAACCACATATTTTTGCATTTGAAAGAATTGCTGGATAGCAATGAAATTATTTTTTCTAAAGTAATAAGTTGCTTATTTGATAATTGTAATGCCATGAGAGGTTGCAAAACAGGTGTTGAAAAATTGTTGAGGGATGCAAACACAAGAATTTGTTACACATTGATGGTGACTTAGCACATAAATTTCAAAACACTGCTAAACTGTCTTTCAGTTATTTTGATAGATTCATTGAAGATTTTGCTAATGTTTTCAATTATATAAATGAAACACCTAAAGCCACTGAACTGTTTGTTGGACTTCAGCAGAATATGAACTTGAAGTATAATTTGAAACTTATAAGGCCAATTGACAGAGCTGGTTTTTACAGATGCTTACTATATGTAATAGACTGTTTTCCTTAAAAGATGCTTTGATGTTGTACTATGCAAGTATTTTATCCAATGAAGAAACAGAGAATACCATGATTTGCTTATTGCAATTTTCCATTATTGCAAAATTTCTGAAGATCAAAAGAAAGCATACATACTTTACAAAACAGAATAAAAAAGCAAAAGAGATCTGATGGGAGTATTTCTAGAAAAGATGCTGTAATATCCACTCTTTTCTATCATTACGAAAAGTTCTATTGTTTGCTGGTTTTTTACAGGGAATTTTTGCCCTATTTTAATGAAAAGGTTAAACTATTACAAACTGAAAAGCCCATTTTACACCAAGTTTATGCAGAACTTTTTGATTTCCTAAGGACTTTTTATTTATTTTTTCTTGAACCTAAATTTATTCCAAAATCTGTGGCAGAATTGAAAAACTTTCAAGTACTTCCAGAAAAGACACTAAATGATAAATATTTAAATGTGGGAGAGACTGCATATGGCCTTATTAAAAAAGCCAAAAAAAGTAAAAGTAAGTGGGTCGATCGGTTTTTTATTTCTTTAAGAGAGGCATATGTGCAAACAAGCACATATATTTTAAAGAACTTTCCTTTAAACATCAAATGCTTGTTGTATTTTTCTGCATTGAATCCTAAGTTTAGAAAAGAAAGCTCATGCTTATCGGCACTCATACTCTTAGCAGAAATGCTGCCTAATGTTGTTCCTGAATGTGATATGGATTCTTTTATACAAAGTTAAGATGTGTATCATTGATGAAAGAGTCAACTTAATAGACATGGGTGGATGGGAAAAAGAGGGTGACAGAATTGATGTTGACTGGTGGTTGCAAATTTTTAAAATGGAAGAAAATGGCTGTCAAAAAGATAAAATTCTGTCTCTTTTTATTAAAGCTGCAACGAGCGTTTTTTTTTTTTTCCTTTGGTAAAGGGCACATTTAACATCATGGACGATATCATTACAGATGATAGAACATCCCTAACTATTTAAAACTATGAAGCTTCCGGCTTAATCAAATATTATTTGAGAAGTATATTGAGGCGAAAAAAGTACAACACTAATTCCTGGACACAAGATGAAGCAGGACATTTTTTCTGCCAGAAGAATATACCATGAGAATTTGAAGAAGGGGAAAAAAATTAAATAATCTTCAAAGCAAGCACTCACTATCAGCACTCCAAAACAGACAGGAACTTCAGCTCATTCTGAGTCAGAAGGATTAAATAAAAGAAAAGCCCTCTCTCCTATACAAGATAAAAAAAAAAGGTTGCCCAAACCCCAAGTCTGACCAGAAAATGAAAGAAAATCTTAAGGCTACAAAAATAACAAACTTTTTTTTTTATGAAGAAATAGCAAATATAAACTGGAAAAAAAATTGTTTTCATCTCTAAATATTATTGATAACCTTTACTTGTAAAATATCTAGTCAAGTATAATCAAGACCTACCTATTCAAGAATGTGTGTAAATATCTAATCAAGTATAATCAAGAGTGTGTGTAAATATCTAGTCTAGTGTGATCAAGAAGTACCTAATCAAAAGTGTGTTTAAATAATAAAAGTTGGTTTAGAAACAACTGAAAGATTGATTTTGTAAGTATTTATATATTTTCTTCCTTTTTTAAATTCAATTGATAATATTTTATTTAGTTGCCTTAAGATTGAATTCATTTTCTTGGTTTATGGGGTAACATTTATGTATTTTTTTTTCTTTTAATTTTGGTTGAAAGTGGCACCCATGTGCATCTGCTATGAGAAAGCAATACTGTCGGCATTAGAATTAAATTCTTCTCAACTTCAGGATAAACTGGCTGTTGCCATCTTGCATAGTGCGAAATGTAAATAAGCTGTTGACAGCGTTATGACGTCATTGGACGAACAGCCAATCAGATTTTTTACTGTAGTTTTCAGTGTGCGGAATGGCATCAGTAATATGTAAATCGTCCAGGAGGGCATATATAAATAAGAGATCGATCTCATCTTTTGTATTCTGATTCTTCTTACAGTAAGACTTTGAAAGTCTCACAGTTTGTTTAAACTGATTTTCATATGTAAATATTGATCAATAAATGTCTGTCTTCATAATGCTTGTCGTCTTTTAAAAGTCTTCCACACCAATGCTTTTAGATTCTACTGACACATTAATGGTCGCTCTGCTAAACCTTAAACGTCATTGACAATCAAAGGCCATCAATTGGTTATGGGCCCAGATCCCAGAAAGCTTTCTTCTAACAGTGGTTTATGGCGATCACAGAGATGGGGGCTGATTATGGAGTTTCCGAATATAACCCTGCTAACGGCTAACAACTGGGAGCAGTGGAAGTACGAGTTCTACTACTTCATTATGGAGCCTGGCAGTTTATTGAAAAACCCAAGACGGAATCAGCAGGAACATCACGGGAAGATTCCAAGACGGAATCAGCAGGAACATCACGGGAAGATTCCAAGACGAAAGTATCCGAAACGGTAGAAGTACTGGAGGTCGCTTCCAGGAAACAAGTCCTAAGCTGGACAGAGGAATACGATCTTAAGTTAAGAAAGGATCATTTCTTCACCCTTGTATATGAAGTCTTGAGTTCAAGCCCCTAATTTCTCAAACAACAGACAGCGCTGAAGACTGGCGTATTCTTAAGAACCATTTCGAGCCGACCAGAAGAGCGAGGGTGATTCAACTTTTAAATGAATTCTTTAATACAAGATTCAAAACCGGAGAGGATTTGGGATTGTTTCTTTGTCAAGTCGAACATCTACGGGAGATTGGTCATCAACTACAGACACTATACAAGCATATCAGATTATTCGAAATTTACCGGTCTATAATGCAAGCTATTTATAGATGGACAGATGCCGAGTTTCAACCTGACAAGATTGAAAGTGAGTGTTTGTTGGAAGAAAATCATCTGCGATTAATGAGAAAGGACTTGGATACTGTAAATAACATTGCTTTTTTTAATGAGATTGCATCGGAAGGAAGCAGGTAATTGTTATAAGAAAGATGAAAAATTAGAAGTTCTAAAGTTAAAAGGTCTGGAATTAAGATCTGAAATATGAAAAATAAACAAATTGGTCCTTGTTATTTTTGTTAATCATATGGTCATTTAATAGCTAATTGTAAACATAAAACTGCTCTTTCCAATTCTAAAACTAGTGAATCCAGTAATACTGAATTTAAAGTAAATTGTGCTTTTTCTGAACTTGAGAGTAATTTAATAGAAACATCTCCAGATAGTCATGAGGCAAATTCATCTGATTTCGGTCAAAATACGAGTTGGGTCTTTGACACATCTGCTACTGCACATTTTTGCAGTAATAAAAGTTTATATTATAATTTTGAACCAGTTAGTAATATGCAGAGGTCACTTGCTGTTGGGAGAAAAAAAAGCCCAGTTGAGGGTAAAGGCATAATTCATTTTTTAGTAAAGGATAAGGATGGTAAATTTAGTGATATCATTTTAAAATGTTTTATATAATCCTAATTTATGTAGAAACCTTCTATCGGGAGGTAAACTTGAAAGATTAGGTATTAACTTTGTTGGAAGTAAGGGTAAAATTCAAGTATATGATAAAAATTGGAATGAGCTGTTTTATGCATTAAGAAAAAATTATCTGTTTTTTAAAACCTTCTAAGTATATAACCAAGAGTAAAGGTAAAAGCGACTGTTAATTTATCAGCGAATCAGGTAGAAAAAGTTAGTACTAGTGAATTATGGAAAGATTTTGTCACATTAATAATAATTATATCTTCAATACAAGTAAGAATAATAGTGTTAGAGGACTTCCAGAGTTGTTTGGATTAACTGAAGATTGTATTTCATGTAAACTTGCTAATTCGAGGAGAGTGTCTTTTAAATCAATGGGACAAATAAGGTCAAAACGTCCTCTTGAGTTGTTACATTTGGATTTATGTAGCCCACTTCCAGTTTTATCTCAGGGTGGTAATAGATACTTTTTTACGATAGTACATGATATTTCTCGTAAGGTTAATGTCTTTCCCATCAGGAATAAATCTGATGCTTTTCAGACATTTTTAAGATTTCAGAAAAGGGGCCAAAGGTTCTTAAATAAAAGGATAATTTCTGTTAGGACTGATGAAGGATTCGAGTTTTGTAACCAAGAGTTTGAGAAATGTCTTGATAAGTTAGGAATTCGTCACGAAAAGACTAATCTGTACAGCCCTGAAATGAATGGTGTGGCCGAAAGGTTTAATCTGACAGCTTTAGATGGTGTTAAAACTTGATTGAAGTCCAGTGGGATGTCTCGAAAGTTTTGGGCTGAAGCTCTGTTGTGCTTCACTTATGTATGGAACTGAGTTTGCCATAAGAATAAGAAAACTCCATTTGAGTTGTATTCTGGTTGGATACCCTCAGTCTCTGAATTTAAAAAATTTGGTTGTGTAGCATATGTTGGAATTCCTAAACAGACCAGGAGGAAGCTGGACATGCGAGCTTAACTGGGAATAATGTGCAGGTATGCATGAACAACTAAGGGGTACCGAATTTTATTATTAGAAGACCAGAGAGTTATAGAAACTATTAATGTCAGGTTTGATGAGACTAAAAGGGGGGGGATTTAGTGCCAGATTCTAAAGGTTCAAATTTCACTTTATTTAAAGATTTTCCAGAGGATGGCAATATTTTTTCATCAGCAGATGATGATTTAATTAATAGATCAGGATCTCCGAGGACAGTTGAAAGTACACCTAAACCTATAGCTGAGATAGGTGAAATATTTAATATGGACTGGAATATTTGATCGGACGAACAGCCAATCAGATTTTTTACTGTAGTTTTCAGTGTGCGGAATGGCATAGTAATATGCAAATCCTTTAGTACTGATAAGAATGAAAAAATGAGATTGATCTCATCTTTTGTATTCTTATTCTGATCCGTCTTGCAGTGAGACTGTGAAAGTCTCAGTTTGTTTAAACTGTTTTTCACATGTAAATATTCATCAATAAATGTCTGTCTTCATAATGCTTGTTGTCTTTTAAAAGGTTTCCACACCAATGCTTTTAGATTCCACTGACGCATTAATGGCCGCTCTGCTAAACCTTAACCGTCATTGACGATCAAATGCAAAAGAAGAAAACTTCATTTCCTCCTTTTCCCCCACTAGAAAATGTAGGCGATTGCATTGCGGAAATGACGTCACTGTAAGCTGAAGATGCCTGCGTTAGGAAGCGTGGTTTATCGTTTCTCCCCACTCCAAAATAAAATATTTCTTCATCTCTTGTGCGAAGTGAAGTGAAAAAAAATTTTGTTTGTTTACAGAGAAACTTGAACCATGATCACAAAGCTTTGTATCTCATTTATCTGCCTGTTTAAGAGTTAAGTATTTCAAGCTGCAGTTTTTATCATTGATATTTACATTGCAATGAATCGTTATTTAAAACGACCTAATCAGGCTCCAGCTGATGAAGAAAAGCAAAAGAAAAGGAAGAATAATCAAAAGTTTAGAAAGGAGTATTTTGAAAAGTGGGCCGTGTTTAGTTCC
The DNA here is from genome assembly GCA_013235015.1 of Araneus ventricosus. Classification (NCBI taxonomy): domain Eukaryota; kingdom Metazoa; phylum Arthropoda; class Arachnida; order Araneae; family Araneidae; genus Araneus; species Araneus ventricosus. The sequence goes on along the minus strand of BGPR01001260.1, from coordinate 99,174 downwards.
TAGAAGGTTATGCTCGATGTTCGGTATGTAACACTGAATTTTCAATCACTCATGGGGGCAAAGATGATTGTCTGCTGCATGTATCGGCCTCAAAACATAGTTATTTAGTCAAAGCTCAGTTACAGAAGCATTCAATAAGCAATTTTTATCCATCAAAGTTTGAAGAAAATGAGGTTATAAAGGCAGAAACTTTGTTTGCAAGATTTTTAATCGAGCATGACATTCCTCTGCCTGCGTCTGAGCACTCTGGAGATTTGTTTACCAGAATGTTTCCTGACTCGGGTATCTCTAAAAAGTTCAATTGTGGTTATACTAAAATACATGCGATCACCGTTGTAACCGCGAAAACCTATAGAGAAACATTAGTAAATAAGCTTTGTTCGGGATTGTTTTTACTTTCTACCAATGGAAGTGATGGCATTTCTGTCAAAAAAAACTCTATCAATGGTCAAGTTGTAACGTCCCTGCTTTCATTATCAGAATCGTTAAACACTGGTGAAGGGATTTTTAATCTCATTGATGCTGAATTCCAGAAGTTTCAATTAAAATGGGAAAACTATTGTGTTTGGTGCTGACAATACAAATACCATAGCTGGATGCAATAAAGGTGTGTTGGGTTTATGTAAAAAGAAACAGCCAAACCTGAAATTTATTGGATGCCCTTGTCACCTTATTCATCTTGCTTCTCAAAAGGTAACTAATAAAATCTCTAAAGGTAACTAAGGTTCGACTAATTCTCTTGCAGTTGATGTGGAAAGTATTCTCAACAAACTGTTTTCTACTTGGTAAAAAGAAGAGTGATTTTAAAACTTGTCAAGTGTTATCTGATGTTAAAATTCATAAAATTTTGAAGCATGTTGGCACATGATGATTGTCTTCAGAAAATGCCCTTACACGTTTAATAGGACAATGGGTTCCATTGCAAATTTTTTTTCTAATTCAAATGTCATGAAAGATAATGAAAACTATTTGATGTTGTGCGAATCTCTGAAGTCACCGAAAGTTAAACTTTACTGTGTTTTTGTGATGGTAATCTTGCCAACATTTACCAAAGTTAATGTTGCACTTCAAAAAGATCAACCCTGTATTCATACTTTGCATGATGACTTAATGAACTTGTACTATAAACTTCTTGTTCGGTTTATTAAATCTGCTGCCATAATTAAACCTAAATACCTCTTCAACATTAATTTCCAAAAAGCAAAAAATAAGAAATCTGATGATTCCCTTGTAATTGGATCATCTGCTGGAGTTCTTCTACAGGATTCCAATTTGTCATTGGAGGATAAAAGAAAAGCTCTTTTTATCTGTTAGAAAATTTTTTGTAACTGCTTTTAAATACATTATAAGAAAGTTTCCTTTGCAAGATGAATTTTTTAAACATGCTTCAGTGGCAAACATTTTCAAAAGACAGAGTGCTGATCCTTTATCAGTTAAATATTTTACATCTTTATTTAACTGCTGTGTTGATAGTGATCAGCTAGAATTAGAATTTGCTTTTTTTCCAACCTGACAGTCTGTCTTCTGAAATTTTAGAAGCTGAAAGAGTTGACGTATCCTGACACAAAATATCTCAAATAAAAAAAATAGCAATGGCTATTCAAAGTATGTTGCATTGCCAAAGGTAATGATGTCAATTCTTACATTTCCATATAGCAATTCTGGAACTGAAAGAATTTTTAGCATGGTTAGAAGAAACCAGACAGAATATCGTTCCAGCATGAATACAAAAACATTGGAGTCGTTCCCCACAATAAAATTGAATATGGGAATTTGTTATGATGTTAAATTTAGCAACAATGACTTAAAAAAAGGAAAAGGTGCTTGCTATTTGATGCAAAAAAAATTGTAGATGTCTAATCAATAGGGTATAGTTTGATCAACAAAATCATAATGTGTGATTTTTTTTTAAATAAAATTCTTTCACTTATGTATTTAGGCAATAATAAATGTCTGTTAAGTAATTTTGAATATTGTTTAAAATTTTTTTAATTAACTAAAATTATTTAAAAATATCTATATCACAATTTTTCGTTGTTACTATGTCGTATTTAAGTCGGTAAGAAGTGCTACTGATGACTGGGTAGCCGATGTTGGAGGATACAAGATTAATTTTCTGTAATTATGTAGTCTTTAAATATTTTTTGAGTTGACAGTGGCTGCCTTTTGTCCTTTCTTTATAGCCAGTATTATTTTTAAGTGGAATTTAATAACTCTGATTTAAGCCGCAATTTTATTTTGATTACTAGCTCAAATGCAGGAGTGGCTCATGCATAGGTACTGCGGTACTGAGGCACCCCCAACTTTTACCATTGCCTGAATTTAATAAATTTATTTTATTTCACATTTAATATATTTAAATCTATCAACAATCTAACACAATTAACATTAAACGATTTTGATTTTCAAATGAAACGCAAGGAAAAACTGATGCAGAAAACTATCTTAACCCTATCTTATTTTTTCACTACTTGAAGATTATGTACAAAGGAAAAAGTAACTACTCAAATGAGAACTGCCAGCATTGAATTCTGCATGCGCAGTACGTGGTATTGTACCATGGTTGAGCTGAAGGGGTACTGTCTAAGTTGGCAGTACCACTGAAGCTAGAAACGAAGTTTTAAAAGTTTCTGTACCTCAAATTTTTTTAGAGAGCCAAAACTCTGAAAATAAACCAGGAAATGAAGGATAAATTAAATGAACGATGAAAAAAAGTTTTTTTATAAAAGTATTTTTTTGATAATTTTTAGTTATAAAGGTTGATGAAATGCATATGAGAAATTTACCGCAATACAAATATGTTGTCAGAATTTTCGTACCATATTTCTGTACCATCCTGTTTAGGATCACGATTCGTGGTTTAAGAAGCCTCGATTTTAAATTAAACACAGTTTGCTTCTAGGAACAGAATTTTTTATAGAGTATTGATATGTATATTCTGGTTTTAAAATCTCGCAGTTCACCTTTAGATAGATATAATAGAATAAATTAAACTTTTTTCATTCTGGCAATTCCTGTTACTTGAGAAATTGAATTCTGCTTTTTAATATTAAAAAAGGAATAAAAATGTTTTCTGAGGTACACAATACGAATCAGGATATGTTACATGTAGTTGTTTTGATTTTCATTGGATAAAACATTTTTTTAATCATCATACAAGCATCAAAGTTAAAATTTTTTATCTTTTCTCTGTTAACAAAACAAGAAGAAAGGAGTTTGTTTTTAAATATTTTTTTAAATAAATGGCATTCAGTTATGCTTATTTTTATATTAATTATACCATAACCTTTTTTTTTCTTGTTAAGTGATAAGAAAATTATTGTATTTCAGTACTCTACCATCATTTTATTGTTCAGCCAAGCTGTCTGAATTTATAAATGCAGTAGGGAATACAGGAAAAAGAAATGAAACAAATTTTGATCTTAAATTTTATATTAAAATTAATTTGTTAAAATATTTAGCTATTTGAAGGGAAAAAATGTGAAAAGTTTATTCATTAAATATAAAACTACTCAAAGTTTATGGAAAAAGACAAAAATTGTATTGTGGTACAAATAATGCATCACTGTGCTGTGCAACTTTACAGCACCCCCAAGATTACACAAGAGCCGCCACTGCTCAAATGCTTGGTGTTGTCAAACATAGATAAGTACTAACGGATTATCCGACATTGCCCGGTCATTTTCTTATCAAAACCTTGTGATGGAAAGGAAAATTTTAAAGAAACTGTAAGTTATATATGTGATTTATAAACCACGCCCACAATTAATGGGTTAATTATAGTAAAGAAGGGGTAGTCTAATTACATAGTAAATGTGAAACAGAAGCGCGAATCAAAGTGTGTGATCAGCAGCCAACGTGTGAAAATATAATACATATAGCAAGAATATGAGGTTTACTTTATAAAACAATATAAACATACTTGTATCTCAAAGTATTTGTGTTTCTGCTAGAAATTCGAAAATGTATTATGGTTAGATTATCTGCAAATACATTACCACAAATAAGTATGCTTTGAAAAAACGATTTTATATAAAATCATCCCAAAGTCAACACAATATGCAATTTAGTTTTTGTAAAAACATGGACCTTATTTTCATCTTATTATATTCACAAAAAAATTATTTTAAAATCTTAAATGTCATATAACTTGAAAATCTGAAAAATTACAATATTTTTCATTAAGAAAAGTATCGTAAAAATATAATAACATTTTAACAACTATCATTTTGTTGTCATTCTGTGTAAAATAAATAAACAAAAATAATACAGTGAAACCTGTGTATAATAATACTGTTTGTAACGATAAATCTACCTTTAGCGATATTTTCTAGGCACCAAATCTGCTACTAAATTTCATCGAAATCGCCAAACGAGTCAATCAGCCTGTTTGTTACATGCATTTTGGAGCCTTTACCTCACCCTACCCTGAGAAACTGTGTTATGTCTGTGTGTCCCTCCTATACTTCAAATGGGTTAATGAGGAACATGTGTATCAAATTTCATCGAATCCCTTTAGCCGTTCAGAAGTAATTCTTGAACAAACATACATACATTGAGTTTTATATACTGGGTAAGTCAAAATGAATATAGCGATTACAAACGGCTATAACTATTTAATGGAAAAGAATTTATCAATAAGCTTAACACAGAATGTAGACGGAACTTCAAAATTTTGTGTACATACGTCATAGATGTTCTATGCGACTTCCCTTGGTCACATGGACGACATTTAGGTGGTAGTCCATTTCACGCCATACATTCTGAAGCATTTGTTCAGTCACCGACGCAAGCGCATTACAAATGCGTACTTTGAGTTCTTCAATTGTTTTCAGCATGGGAGGCACATATACCCTTCTTGAACATAACCCCATAGAAAAAAATCGCAGGATGTCAAATTCGGAGATCTCGGTGGCCAAGAGCAGAAGACATCGTCGGCATCTCCACTTCAACTGATCCAACGCTTTGGAAGATGTTGGTTTAAAAATGTGCGAACCTCCATACTCCAGTGTGGGGGTGCTCCATCTTGCTGAAAGATGTAATCCATGGAATCGGAGTCTAGCTGTGGTCTTAACCATACCTCAAGCATGTCAAGGTAAGTATTTGATGTAACACTTCGCTCTCTGAAGAAAAAAGGACCGCACAATTTACGTGATGAGATCACACAGAACACATTAACTTCGCTGAGTCACATTCATGTTCAATTACAGTGGAAGGCTTCTCCGTACCCCATATTCGACTGTTGTACCAGTTAACCATCCCACTTAAATGGAAGGTTGATTCATTGCTAAAAATGAGATGATCAGCCATTGTTTCATCCTCCATGCTTTCCTGCATAAACTTAGCGTAATTCATACGTTTGCCATAGTCTTCTTGTTTCAACTGCTGCACAAGTTGAATTACGTACGGTTTCATTTTCAGCTTCTTTCTGAGAACACACCATACCGTTTTTTGTGAGATTTGTAATTGTCTTCGTACGTCGATTTCCGTGGGCTTCATTCATATGTGCGGCAAATTTTTCCAACGTTTTCCGCTAAAACACGTGGCCTTCCACTAGTTTTCCCTTTGCACAGACATCCTGTTTCTTCAAACATCCGATGCCATCTGCGTATGTTGTTTGCATTTGGAAGTTCTTGATTGGAACGCTGATAAGATCTTCTCTGCACTGTTATAATAGAATGACATTTGTTAAATTGTAACACGCGGAATGCTTTCTGCACAGGACTCGCCATTTTTACTAATGAGACGCCCGCAATGAACAAGTTTCTTGTCGTTGTGAAGTTTCAACTCGCGCATGCGTAGGCTTCCGCTTCACTGCACCTGCGCCTTACGTAAAGAAATTTTGAAGTTCCATCTACATTCTGTGCTAATCTTATCTATAAATTCTTTTCCATTAAATAGTTATAACCGTTTTTAATCGCTATATTCATTTTGACTTGCCTGGTATATAGATTTGGGATGTAATGAATAGTGATTTGGCTGAATCTTCGGCAGCCAGTTATCCACTTTTTAAAAACATTCACTTTTGATTGTAAGTAAAATATTTTTCTAATTTTAACTAAAAAAATTTAAAGATTAATAAAACTGATTATTTATTATTTGTACATTTTTTAAAATGTACAAATAATAAACATTTTGATGCATTTTTGTAATATTTTAAACTAGGGGGCTCTGCCTCTTGCTCACCAAAGCTTGCTAACCCCCAGGAGGATTGTGTTGCAATCCTGCCAGGTTTGCTTCGCTTGCTACAGTCAAGACACTGCATGTCCTAGCACAATTATTTTAAAATCTTTTTATATAATACATATGAATCAGCTTTATTTTGCCTCTGATGCTTTAACTTAGATCAGAACAGAATAAAATTTTTTAGCCTCAAAATAGATATTTTTCTTCAAATAAAACTTTCAATAAAATTATTAAAATGCATAAATAAAGAAATAAGAGTTGCAAAATTAAAACAAATATAATTATTCTAAAAACAAATTATATTTATTCTTATGAATAAAGAGATTGTGTTGTGACATCTTAGCACTATGAACATAAAAGAAAGACAATATTATTATTAAATAAAAATCTTAAGCTGTTTCCTTTTAATGCTTTTACCTTAATCAAGAAAGAATAAAATTTTTTGGCCCTGAACCTTAGCCTGCCTTATTTGCACGTACGATGCATTTGAATAAAACGTTATTTGTTGACACTGTACAATAGAATAGAACGTTATTTGTAGGCACTGTGCGATAGAATATTACATTATTTGCATGTACTACACGGGCACATGAAACGTTATTTGCAGGTACTACACGGACTGATCATTCTGTTAAGCCAGTGACGCCATCTGCTTATGAATTTAAGAAGAAATTGTAAAAAAATTTATAACAATGCATTCTAAATTAAATACTAAAATGTAGAAAATAATTTTAAAGATTACTGGATTTTAGATTGAGGGGAAGGTTTGATAAAATTTATTTGCAAGTTTTTGATTCAAACTTTTTTTTAGATAAATCCAAGTTGCTGACTTAAATTATCTTGACTTTGACCTGAACGTTCTCTGGCTCTCGTAAGCCATCTCTTTCATTTCTAACTAATCTCTTTTAAATCAATTCATCCAAAATTTCATTATATCGCAAGAAATATTGTGAACTCTATGTCTTAAACTCATTTTTTTTAGATAAAAAGTTATTTTACACCACAACGAATATAGCAACAGGCTATTCCTATGCATTATGCCTAACATGGCGGACTTCCAGTTTTGTTTGGTAACAAGCGTTGCCATTGACAAAAGAGAAATCAACCCCCATTTTCCGCCTTAGCGTTTTATATATATATATATAGACTATTTTAATTCTAATAACTCAAAATGAGAAACCCTCTTCATTTTGGGATTGCTTCACAGAAATAAGAGTCATCGTTGCAGATCATAACAATAACAAACTCAAAAGAAAATTAAGTGGATAAAATAAAATTATTCGAAGTAGATTGCTATTTTGATGAACTTCTAATAGCTGGGATGGAGTATCCGCTAAATTTGTAAAAAAAATATTCGAAAATATGTCCAATTTGCAAATTAAGCATGAAAATATCTTTCAGCTCCTGTAAGCACAATATATAGCGAACATTTGAATGGGTGACTGGCAAAAAGGTAAGATTCCACTGGAATGTTATCTTCTTTCTAGTCACCCAATCATTTATTACCTGAATCTAGTAATATATGAGAAATGAAATGGATCATATTTTTACCTGAAAATATTGATAATTTATTGTTCTTGCATCATAATTTCAGGCTTTACAATAATAAATGATATTAAACATACCAAATTTACGTAAAATTGAGTAAATATTAGAAGATTTTTTTAAAAATAAATTACTGAAATGTAATTCTGCACAATATTCTTTGTTAAATATATATAAGAACATATTTTTTTTTTTAATTATCCTGAAATTATTCGGGAAAAAAGCTGAATAGTTGCTGAATATTCGTTATATCCCTAATAAGTGTTTGACTTCCGAAAAATTGAAAATACCTACATGCTTTTATTGCTTCTATTTTATGTAATTTAAGTTAAATATTCATGTTTTTCTAATTTAGAAAATCTTATTAAACCAAGAAAATCAGTAGAGCATGTGTCCAGATTTTGTAAGGACTTGGAAAATAACATTAGGCTTCGTAGCGTGATGTCTCTTCTTCTAAATGGAAATATCTCTTGTTCTGAAGCAGAAAATAAAGTGGTGAGTCAAAAGTTTATTTTTATATGCAGTAGAGTTTAGACAAACATCTTTGGCTTCTGATATAGCTTCCTAAATGGACAGTTTGTACAGTAATCTTCCGAAGTAAGAAATTAATATATTTAAATTCACATCCATTAGCAGTCCTGGTAGCAAAAAAGGAGAGATGGTTACCTCAACTTCTCAATCTAGGTATTGCCTGTTTATGTATATTGTTAAAGATATTTCATTGGATTTTGTGTGTTGTGTATGTATATGTGATGTTTGCTAAATTTACGTTTAATTTTTCATTTATATTAACCATAGAAAAATTTTAATTAATTAAACATTTAAAATTGAAATGGCTACAAGTTATTATAAGATGGAGGGCATATGAAAAAATATGTGTCCCGAGCAATGCTGGGTTATCAGCTAGTCAAAAGTTTAAGAGAATGGAGAAATTTTTTTAAAAAAATTGCTGATAATGTAAATACCACTTTGATACTGTATTGGGCGAATATTATATATCGGGAAACACTTTTATTCTTGATAATTTAGTTGCCATTTGTATTCTCTGTCTGTTAATTCCAGCTAGCTTTGGCTATAAAAGCAGTTCCTAAAGAAACTTGATCCTTAATATTATTTCCAAAATTCTTAAAAATATTAATACTTATAAAAGTATTTGAGGCATAATTGTAAATCCCTTCATTTCAACTTGAGCTTCTCCTATTCTTATGCAGTTCTCGATGTGGAATTGAACATGACTTTTGTTGTTTTTGTTAGAAGAAGAAAAAAATATTTCCTTTATTCCCCCCTTCCCCTCCATAATCAACAGACAAAAATTCAGAGATTGTTGGGGTGCTTTCGTTAAAGAAATGCGAAACTTGTAAATTTGGCTATACTTAGTATATATAAGGTGCATTTTAATGATACAGTGCATGTTTTTTTCTATGCTATTTATGAGTTATATCCATCATTGTGTTTCAATAATGATGAAATTAAAGCTCAGGTTTTGCAAAGTAGCATGTTATCATTTTATTACTATTTGTTAACCCTGCTATGCAAGTAATGGCGCTAAGAATTTATTACAGAAAATGAACTCCTAAACTAAAAATTCCAGATTCATGGTAGCGTATTCGAGGTCATTTATTTGCTGACCAGGTATTTCAAGAATTTTCCTCTATTTGTTATCTCAGAAAGCAGACTGTCGGGGTGCTATGAAGCCTGATGTGTCACTTATTTCTGTGTAGGATTGCTAAAGAGAGGTGATAGATCGCACAATTTATTGATATTCGAACTATGAGGATGTAAAAATATAAAAAACCGTGCAACTAATTAGATTGATTAACAAAGCAAAGAAATTGCTGCTGTTGAATTAGATCATAAGTCGAATCGAAAAGGAATTAGACATTGAACTTGATATTTGTGAATCCTCCTTGATTATAGAAAAAGACTGAGTTAAAAATGGTGTAAATGGTAAGAAGGTGGAATTCAATAAATTGTGTAAAAAAAAGAACCTCGACAAAATATTGAGAAAAGCACACAGCATCGCATATTAACTACCCAAAACTTTGTTGAAGCAAAATTTATATAACGGTTCAAAGTCTTTGAAATGATTATCAATGAGAAGAAGATGCATCAATACTATATCCAGGAGAATCTAGGTAATTTTGGACAGGAAGTAACCTTTCTAAATACCTTGAAGTACAAGCACATATCTTCTTCAATTTAATGTACTAGAAAAGTTTTATTTGAAAATTATTTTATTATATTTCTGTCCAAATATGCAATAAATCAATTAAGGTAAATGTAATTTTCTGCACATTTTGTTAAAACAGGTTCGTGGACCTCTAAGCCCGGTACCACGCCCTCACTTATATGACATGTGCATCCTGCGGGTTAAAAGCATAATAGTACTTCATGTAAATTATGCTTTATTCATACATGAAAATAATGGTTGGTTATGAATATTATAAGAAAAAAGGTACATTTTTTATCCAATCAAATCTTTTCAATGTAATTCTGAAGGGATTAGAATTACGAATGACGCAAATAAATTAGCAATTCTCAACAAGAACTCCTAATTTCCCTTGAAAGGTTTTGGAAACATTCAGGCAAAAAAAAAAAAAAAAAATCCCATTTATATGACTGACTAGTTGTGTCTCATTATGTATCCAACTCCTTGCCTCAGCATGCTTTACTGATTTTTTTAAGTTTAAGGAGAACAGTTTCAAAGTCAGCTATTGAGTAGTTTAGACTCGTAACCTACTACGGTCCTGTGTTGCTAGTAGAATTGAGAGCTCTGTTTAAGAACTTCAAACAAATTGGTGTCGCTTAGATTAGGTAGTAAGAAACAAGTTTAGAAAAGACAGTCCACGTTATTTCCTGCATTGTTTGACTCCTAGGATTACAAGTAGTCCAAATAGTTGCAATAGCTCACTCACTCTATGTAGGTTACTGTTTCATCTAATATTAAAAGACAGAGCAGGTTCTCTGAATGTTCCCAATTCTCTTGGATCTGGTGTAATAGTCTCTCAAAATATAGCCCATCTAGCAATACGTAACTGAACGAAGTAACA